>JH154831.1:134631-157744 GCA_000226015.1 Mnemiopsis leidyi | reverse complement strand
TCAGCAAGAGAGAGAGAGAGAGAGAGAGACCCAACTACCCAGCCACCGGTTCAACACGGGCAAGAGTCTGGGAGTAGGCTTTGTTTAGACCTCTTTGTCAATTAGCCTGACTGAGGTGTTTTTGTTGCGGTTAATGTGTACTGGGGATGTAGAGAACTTGTAGTACAGGATTTGTTATTCTGTGGCAGGGAAATTATCCTGGCCCCTTGTTCATAATAACGCAGTTCCTATTTTAGGTTTTAATCCATCGAACAATTTTTTTAACCGAATCTGAACACAGCCATCAATTATGTAAGTTTTGCATGAATCGTTTTGAACACATTCTTGCCAATGAATATGCCAAATGAAGATGAATTCAACGATATAGACGGTCAATTATTCCAGACTGCCGAAAACTAGGTCCCTCCTTTGCTCACTAGGAAATTAGATTTAATCCTCTTTTCGGACAACTAAACTCCCAAAAATAGAACCTTCTCCTCCCAGCAGTAGAGTGGATCACGTCCCAACTCCTGAATTTCTGTGTTTTCCGGTTAAAATACAAGCTTCGTTCTTTCGGTTAACAGACAAGCTCTGTTTTTCCGGTTAACAGACAAACTCAGTTTTTCCGGTTAAAATACAAGCTCCGTTTTTCCGGTTAACATACAAGCTTCGTTTTTCCGGTTAACATACAAGCTTCGTTTTTCCGGTCAACATACAAGCTTCGTTAACATAAAAACTCTGAAATTACGGTCAACATACAATTTCCATTTTAAAGGTTAAGATAAAAGCTCTGTAATTCCAGTTAACATACAAGCTCCTCGTTTCCGGTTAACATGCGAGCTTTGTTTTTCCGGTTGACATGAAAACTCTGTAATTCCGGTCAACATACAAGCTCTGTCTTGCCGGTTAACATACAAGCTCATCGTTTCCGGTTAACATACAAGCTCCGTTTAAACATACAAGCTCCTCGTTTCCGGTTAAAAACAAGCTCCGTTTTCCCGTTTAACATTATCAGCCCCGTGATCGTGCGGCACCTCTTGTCTCCCTCTTCTATCGAGTTAGTGGCTGTGTTCCAGAATGTGCTGGCTGTAATGGAGTTCGCATGCAGAGCAAGCAGGCTACGTTGTGTCCTAAAGTCTCGAAGTCCTTTCTGTCTCTCAGAGTCGCATTTTTTACTTACACTAGCGTTGTTCCTGCGTTTTTACCGGACTACAGATTTTATATATTTGTCGGTTTTTACTGTAGGAATTTGAGGAATTCAGGATAGGATATATAGTCGAGCGCTACGTTTCAGCACTGGGTATTAGATTTAGTTATTCTGATAATTCAATCGTTAAGAGAGGAGAATTGGATTATCCGGTCGGACAAAGCGAATGTAGGATTCATCCTATGATGATCTGACGTATTATAGCGGACGTGTACTATAAGTGTGGGCCTGGATTTGAGAAATAAAGTTAGCACCGTAATGGCTAAAACACCCGGCACATGCTGTTAATTTGTAAGTCTACAGCTAGAGCTTCTTAATAAGAAAGAAAAACTAGGTAATGTTTCTGACTTAATGGTCCGAGTTGGACCAGCTGCAAAACAGGTCTGGTGTCGGTCTGAACACCTCGGCCACTTCCCACCGACCTCCACACAAGAATTTGAGCTATTTTTACAGAGATTGAATTAAAGGTAATGGTGGTGAGTGGCGGCAGGGAAATTTGACCCCCAACTACGAGTAATCCTCGGTTTGCTGAATGTTAGATCAGTTGCTCACCTGGCCTGGTCATCGCTTATTTCATTGTCTCCTGGGAGCAAGAATTTAGTTTTTCTGGAACTGTCTAAGGTTTGAATTTGTATCGGTTTTGAAGCTGTGATTGTCTTGCTAAGTAACGAGGATGAAGCTTCGCACGCCGGTCATGGCGTCCGGCGACGGACCGGCGTCCACCACTACGTGGCTCGTGTTTTGTTTGCTATATTCGAGGAGCTGGAGTGTGGGCTCCGTTTAGAGCTTGACTCTGCAAATACTTCTTTACACGCCCACCTCTTTGTTTCGAAGATGGGCAACATGAAAGACTGGCCAGTTTAGTTCTTGATGAGGATTGAAACTGTACATTCCCACATATTTGACACTAAGCCGCTACAATCTATATTTAATTGTTTATAAATACATCGGCCGCTCGACCGTGTAATTTTGTGATAGTAAGCGTTTGAATCACAAGAAGGTCTACTTACTTCACATTTGCTCCATGTAGCATTTTTAAGAAATGGTTGCAGATTTTTTTAAGTCTGCGACACCGATTGACCGATGACAAGTTAGTTACTAAACAACCGATCATCTTATATTGAATTGCTAACACGTGTTGTAAAAAAGTTGCTACCATAATTCCCCAGAAATGCCTGACAACGAGCTCTAAATTCTGCTGTAAACAAAGCTTATCTAACCATACCACACCAAGTACCAAATAGGGCCCAGCACAGAGGGCACACACACTCGGGGACATGTCCAACCCTAGACGAGGATCAGATTTAACTGTCTCTCCAGATGGAAATATCAGGGTCGACAAGAAGGGAAACTGGAACTCTGCCAAGAGGGTTTCCACCATGATAGAGATGTTTGGGGGACCGAAGAAGCGGACAGCTAGAGTTGTAGAACTGAAGGGGGATGAGAAGGGTGAGGAGCCAGCAGGGACAGCTGCTGGAGAGGGTGGTCTGGTGAGGAGTCCTGATGTTTGGAGAAAGTTGTCGAAGAGGTAACTTTTCCTCGGGATCACACAAGGGCCGCATGATAGCTGGTACTTTGATTGTGCTGGCGAAGTGATTAATTGGGGTAATGATTTAACACTGGATGATTCTAATTGGTACAGTGTTTAATCCTTAATCCGCTGGTGATTCTGATTGATCATTGACAACTTTAAAACTCGGAAAATCTTGAAGTTCGAGGCATTCAATCTACAATCCCGATTTTTTTCTGAAAACACCCCATTTGTAGTTTTGATTGACTTCAAACACATTTTCGACAAAATAAACCGCGAGTGTGTTACACTTCACAAACCGGGAATTCCTGAGTATAGTGATGTCATTTATAAACCGCTATAGGGTAACCGAGCAACCAACCTGCCCCTAACAAGCTATATATTGGCTTTATTTATAATCATCCAAGGTAAAGCAAACAATTGTGTTTTACACTCATTTTACTGTGGGACTAATGAATTATCGTTTGTAGCTTGTAACTGATGATAACAAGCTAGCAATGACAGCACCATTTAAAAGTTTCCTTTAGCTGTGTGATTGTCCCTATTAAATCTTCAGTTTGTCTGTCCTATATTGGTAATCTTTAGCTTGTTTTCAATTAAGTTTCATTATGATGATATCATGATCATGGTGCAGTAATTTTAAGAATTAACTAGGTAAATTGATAGTTTTTGATGTTAGTGACCCCTCTTGCAGGTCATTCTTTTCCGACCTACATGATCCAATTTTACATTGTCACATTGATCGTAATCTCCAATTAGCACATGAAAACAAGTCACGTTCAATTGTTCAAATTGGCCACCTATATCAGTCTTACACTGAGGAGTGTTTAATTATTTATTGTGGTTAAGTTCTCGAGACACAAAGCTTAGACCGAATAACATTGAGTTGAAGCGGCCAATTGAGCACCTTAACTGGTTCGTTTGTAAACACTTGATCTTACACAATAGCTATTTAGCCGGCTATAATGTTTACACAACGATAATATTGCTTTATCAATTAGGATTTTCGAGTTTGTACGCTGCTTTACATTCTGCTTCACGTGAAGTCCGATGGAATGTAAGATATTCAAATCACGTACATCTGTCATGTTTCGTCTCTCGCACGTCCACTCGTGTTGCACGACAACAATGTTTCAGGACATTACTCACTCTCCCTTACTCGTGTCACACTGTTTACCTTGCAATCCATCACTTCCCTTAATCTCAAGAATGTTGCCCCGTCATTTTAGGTATCGACATTACCCCGGTATACAGCTCAGCAATGGTGATTCAGGCGCCGTGACTGGCTCGGTGCGGGAGGATAATTTTCATAGTTTGCGTGTAACCTTCTTTACGATGAGGGGGTGCGAGGGAACCTGCATTTATTGGCTCTGGATCACTAATATTTGCATAGTTTAAAGATTGCGTCAAGCTTGCATTCCTATTAATCGCTCTTATTTTTTCGTTACATTTTTCGGAATCTTCTGACGGCGGTCCATACACGTTTTTACAAGCCCAAATTTGTCACCCATTACTTACTTTACTTTGGCAACTGTGTGGCTGTTGTAACATCGGTAAAAAATACACCGCTGTTGTGTGACGTATGTAGATGTCGATAAACGTTGAGAAGAGGGAGGCGCCAGATTGGTATAAAGCTGTATTTCTCATTGTCCGTACTAACACGCGTTCTTTACTTACTGCTATATTTGCTTCAACTTTTCTTGCAAAAACTATAGGATAAAAATACCTCGTGAGACGTGTTATTCAACGTAAAAACACCGTTGAGATAAGTGTTGACTAGTACTCGTGATATTTTATTTGCCCTTGTGCGTTTCCTTGAGTCCTATCGTACTTTGTATGTGACCGGTACTTTTTCTACTCCAGCTTTCTTTACTCCAGCTTTTTTATTCCAGTATTTAGGTTTTTTATATGTAAGACTCCAGATACAATTTGGCTGGTGGTCACTTATTAATGTTAATGTAAATATCGCTTTCTAAAACAAACATTGACGATCTTAAAATTAGCTCTGTCTACCTTAAAGATAAAGTTAGCTGTGCCTACGTTACTTTAAAGATGATTCTCATGCCTACATTAAAAATGCTTATGTCTACTTTAGAACTAATTTTACCTACCTTAAAAATGATTCTGCCTGGTTTAGAAATAATTCTGCCTACTTTAGAAATAATTCTGCCTACTTTAGAAATAATTCTGCCTACTTTAAAAATGATGATTCTGCCTATTTTAGAAATAATTCTGCCTACTTTAGAAATAATTCTGCCTATTTTAGAAATAATTCTGCCTAGTTTAGAAATATTTCTGCCTACTTTAGAAATAATTCTGCCTACTTTAAAAGCTCACCTCATTACCGGTGTTAACGTTTACAAACTAAGAATTCTCCTTCCTTTTAAATCTCCTTTCTCCGTTAGCAGTAGATTTAGTAATCAGATAGACAACACGACAGCCAGAAAAGTCCGGAATGTCGGGCCCTGGCGCAGCAGACCTGACAGTGTCTGAAGACGGCAATGTCCGTGTCGACGACAAGGGACTTTGGAACACCCCCCAACGAGTCTCCTCCATTATCAGTCTGTTCGGGGGTTCAGTAAACAGGAGACCTCCCCCACCAAGAGTACTTGACGGGAAGGCAGGAGCTGGTGGTAAGGTCCAGATGTCTCCAGCGGCTTCAGCGGGTGTTGATTTGCCGGCATTAAGGTATAACAGTCTGGTAGTTCCTTGTTTGATGTAATTTCTTATTAGAATTTACCCTCTTTTTAAGAAACCGTCACTCATGCTTTATTATTTATATCGATTCTTAAATAAATCGGTGTTAATTGTGGACTTGCGACTGTATAGAAGCCACCCTTTTAAATGTTCTGATATGAGCTTATATCAACAATTTCGGGCTGCCCCTAACGATGACTCGGTCAATAGAGAATTATACTAATGATGACGTGCAATAGAGAATCATATTAATGATGACGTGCATTTACGAGAAAACATGCCATTCATATTTACGATTAAATCACATAAATTATGTTTGTCGTAAACAAGAAATATTAGCTTCTTTTCGCTTCTATCACGCTCCCTGACCTCCAGCTAACTAAAGTGTAAAGTGAGATCATGGTTAAGTAACCCTTACCGGGATGATCTTACTCATGTGAACCTGTTTTATGTGTTGCAGCGTCTGCTCTAAATATTTGTGGTCTAGTGTTATTTAACAAACAAATTAAACTAAAATGACAGTGTTATAATTTTCTCGCCGAAGAAAAGCGCCCCCGATTTATTCCTCAAAAAATAAATCATTCCTGATTTTACCTAAAGAATTGTTGAAATTTTTGCATGTTTGAAAAATACGTAGCTAGTTGATATAACATCGGAAAAAAATATATGGCGTATGGAACATGGGTAATGGGTATACTGTGTAAATAACTTTTCATTCTCATAACTTTCAACATAACCACCACAAAGCTCAAATCCAAAGCTTTCAAGTTTCAAATTGTATATACTTAGCCCTCTCTCCGCAGTGAAGAGAAGAAGAGATCTTCCAGTTCCGAGAAGAAGAAGGAACGAAAATCCCGCAGTAAATCACACAGCAGCGGCAGGAGCAGCTCGTCAACCAGCTCTTCATCTTCCTCCTCTAAGTCCAGATCTAGTAAATCTTCAGAGTAAGTCTTTAAAATAGAACATATTAAGAGAGTTATACTGCTGGGTATATGTCGTTACATTCTCTTGACACGCCAGACCAGATTTCGCTGCCTTGTTGTTAGTTGTCACTATTTCTTTATCACTCATGTCACAGTGTCACACGTCAAGACAAATTTGTAAATCTTTCTACTAGTAACGGTCTCCATGGAGCAACATGAATATCAGCGGGTTAAATGGCAGATATCATTGAGTAAAATAAGTTAACCTTTCCCATCAGCCATCTAATGAGTTATAGCAACGTTTGCCGAGGATGCAATCCTGAAACAAACCTTTAAGAAATTTTAGTTAGCTGTACTGTAAAAACTCTGTATTTCAACCCCTAAAAGCACAAAGGAAGTGCGTGACAGTCCGAGTTAGCAGTGGCCTGAAATGTTATCCTGCACATCAAAACTTTGTGCGTGACTTAATATGTGTTAACCATGATCTAGATTAATAAAGCATTTTTCAATCCGCTCCAAGCACACTAACATAACGGACTCCTGGCGCCAAATCTTATTATTCGTCTCATGATGCTATTACACTGTTTACACGAACTTTCAATTTAATCAAATGCCTACATTTAATAAGGGCAACTTTTATGTTTATTCAAATAGTAAAGTTTATCACTAATTCTTGTGCTAGGTACCTAAGCAGTAAGTCAGTAACTTTTTTCAGCAGTGTCAGACTGTATTGTTGATGAAGGAGCACTCACGTAGCTAATGGCGCTAAATTAAGGTCATCCATGTACAGTTAGCTTCTAGAGCTTTCAAGCCGCGTGTGCTGGCATTTGTTTCAACACGCAATACAGACTAATTCATTGAGTTTGGGCTAAAAGGCTGGGACAAATCTGATTTGCTGTAATAATACTCTAAATTAAGGTCAATTGTCAGGTGGCAGAATCGCTCATTTACAAGTTTATCATTAGCTTAAGTGCTCCTAATTGCACGGTTGTACGGAACAATTTAGTTGTACTCTAGTAATGTTGTCTTCACATGACTAACCTGTCTTCGTGAACTAATGACCTTGGAGACAACATCATTTTATCGAGCTTCCACACTTCCAGTATAGGTAGTTCAGGTATAAGTTAGTGTTAACTGAAGTTATATTGGCTTGTCTACACTTTCAGTATAGGTAGTTCAGGTATAAGTCAGTGTTTACTGAAGTTATATTGGCTTGTCTACACTTTCAGTATAGGTAGTTCAGGTATAAGTCAGTGTTATATTGGCTTGTCTACACCTGCAAGTGAGCGGGTTATAGAGTGGGTTTGTGTGGGCTCACACGCTCTCTGGAAAATGTAGAAATGTCAACGATATTACGTCACTTTAAGTCCGCGTTTTCGGAGGATTATTTTTCAATCTTGCTACCGCATGGGTTTAGGTGGTTGCGTATCATACATTGTAAACACACCAGCTATGACACTCGGCTTTGCTTGGGCAATAATTACAAAAATTTCACCCGGCCCGCATTGAACTAAAAGCTAAGGATTCCTTTTTGCCAACCGTCAACAAAAATTAAAATTCCACTCTTTAACAGTTTTCGGTGTTAGTTGTACACTGTTCGTGTACAGTATACAATGTATTGTTTACCAGAACCCAAAACTAAGGTGTAAAGCTGACCGTCCATTTTAGAGCGAAATATAATATGTATATTATTCAGTGTCGACTGTACATATTCTGTGATCTGTCCATGATGTAAGTTATGGATCATCACTTGCAGCCTCAAGACTAAAAAGAAATGTATTTTTAATTAGATCGTGTTTTCTCACAGTAACAAGAAAAAGAAGAAGAAGAAGCGAAAGAAGAAGTCATCCAAATCCTCTTCCAGTAGCAGTAGTAGCAGGTAATTTTGCCCTATCCTTCGTATTGTTTTTCGCCTCAGTTGCTTCTATCCGTCTTAAATCTGGGGCAGCTTGGACGGATCTGCAAGAATCAGATTCAACGAAGTTGATCAATTTAAAAATTGCTTCACACTTTTAAACCAAGATCAACTCATTATGAACCCGCTTAAACTTTTAAGCTGTTTAATTTTTTGGTGGCCGACGTCCTGCCCCAGAGCACTGTTACCCAGAGATTTAGCCCCACTGACGTCCTGTTTCACAACAGACAAATTTGTTAAGGCTAGGGTTAGGGTTAAGGTTTGTGTTAGGGTTAGGGTTATGGTCGCTGAGGCAAAATATGTGAGAAAAACTGTTGTGGGGCACGATGTTCTGGGGCATGGGACGACGGGGACCAATTTTTACTGTTTAAGTTTGGAACACAAAACTTGTTAAATTTCAGTTCATCCAGCTCCAGTTCTTCTTCAAGGTCTGAAGATGGCCCGTGTTAAATTTTTGTGAAGTTATTGTTTTATAATCTGTGATATTTCGTTTTGAAAATAGGCTTTGTGTAACTGTAATGTGCCTGTGATATTTCGTTTAGAAAATAGGCTCAGAGGCTCTGTTTAACTGTAATGTGCCTGTAATATTTCGTGTAGGCTCTTTGCCCATAAAAAGGAAGTTTGGTGTTTATATTTCGCGAAACTGTTATTCATAGCATCTATAATACTAAAAACCTTAAAATTATTTTCGTTTTAATGAATAGTATTCCTTTCAGTTCTTCTTCATCGTCCAGCTCCGGGTCAGGATCAGATGACTCTAAGAAGAAAAAGAAGAAAAAGAAGAAAAAGAAGAAGAAGGGTGGATGTAAGTTAACTAAAACACCAAACCCGCCAGCTACTGGCAAGAAGATTGGAATCAGATAAATCGCGATGATATTTATGATTAGCAAAAAACTCGTCAGATTAAAAGCCTGTTAATCTCATTTTACACAATTTTGTAATAATTTCTGTTTTTCAGTCGGACTGAGCCTAGGGCTCGGAGGTGGAGCCGACGTGGACGTTGGAGCTGAGGGAGGTGCGAACGGAGACGTAGACCTAGGAGGAAGTGGTGGACTGAGCCTTGGTGGGGGCGGCGGCCTCGGTGGTGGACTCGGCGGCGGCCTTGATGTTGGCGGCGGAGCTGATCTTGGTGGCGGCATTGGAGGAGGCATCGGTTTAGGCGGTGGAGTAGATGTCAATGTGCCAGAGCCTGAACTTGAAGTCAAAGCAGAGGTTCCCGATGTTGATATTGGAGGCGGAATCGGTGGCGGAATCGGAGGTGGCATCGGAGGTGGCATCGATATAGGTGGCAGCGCTGATGTAGATGTTCCAGAACCAGAAGTCAACGTCAAAGCAGACGTTCCCGATGTTGATATTGGAGGAGGCATCGGTGGCGGAATCGGTGGTGGTATTGGAGGAGGGTTCGGCTTAGGAGGTGGACTAGATGTAGATGTGCCAGAACCCGAAGTAAAGGTTGAAGCTGAAGTTCCTGATGTAGGAGGAGATGTTGACATCGGTGGCGGCATCGGTGGTGGCATCGGTGGTGGCATCGGTGGAGGACTCGATATTAATGCTCCTGATGTTGACATAGGTATTTATACTCTATAGATCGCTTTTCTCAAACTATTTTTATGAAATTAAAGGTTTTAATTTTAGGACTGAAGACCAACTCACTTTTTATAATTCTAAAATGTTGGGCCTGAAACATTAAATAATATAAATTTACCTATGCCACGTCACAAGTAGTAAAATCACCATAAAAGCCTCTTACTGTGTATGTATCACGGTATCGAAGATCGTCCCAATCCAAAAGAAAACTTGACACTAATGAATTTCAGCTGGTGATATCGGTGGAGGTTTGGGTGAGTGTTCTAAAGATAATTACTTTATAATTGCTTTCCCATAGAAATTCCACCATTAATTAGACCGGGAATTTTATAGTCAAATTCAATATTTAAGTATTCTGCTGCAAATGTATTGTGTTAATTGCTGGAATCGCATACTCTTGTGAATTTGTGATGTAATTCTTTGTAGTTGACCTGTTTCTGTACGCAAAATGACAATGAAAGTTTATCGATTTGTTGTTTTACAGACGCTGATGTGTCTGTTCCAGAAGCTGATATTAATGCTGAAGTTGAGATCCCCGATGTTGATATCGGTGGAGGTATTGGTGCCGGCATCAGCTTGGGCGCCGGCAGTGATCTCAGTGCCGACGAGATCGCGCCGCCAGAAGTAGAAGTCAAAGCAGAAGTTCCAGATGTTGACCTTAGTGGTGGAATCGGTAAGTTATCATAAACTAGAAAGGGACCGTCGTTTAAGATAAATGGCATAAGATAAATTGGATAAGATAAATGGGGCATTGGGGCACGATGTTCTTGGGCAGGACGACGGGAATCGGGAACATCTCTTTGCTCAACTTGCGTCCTATCCGGACATCTGGTGAAATTGTGTGAAAACTTGTGCTTCATTAGTACATCCCTCGACTACGAAACACTGGCCGGGCTTGACCATAACTATTAACTACCTTGATTAATACTAAGATATGAACTGTGTATTTGTAGCCGCCTTATTTGTCCGCTCAATGTGTTCGACGTGACCTGCTGACTTCTCATTAACAATCAAATTATGAAAAAGCTTGAGGGCATAGCATACACTTAAAGTCTTAGGATCATCATCTTTTCGGTATTACTTAGCAGTGAAAGATTACAAAAGTTTAATGTGATTACGAGATATCGTTTTATTCATATAAAGGTGTTTCTGACATAAAATGCAAAATAACGATTATATGCTACCGAATTGTTATTTTACAGGCGCTGATATATCTGTTCCTGATGCTGAAGTTAATGCTCCCAATGTTGATGGAGGGGGTATTGTTGATGGCATCCTTGGTGCCTTTGGTTTCGGAGGTAAAAAGAAAAAGAAGTCTAGCAGCAGTTCTTCCTCTAGTGATGATAGCAAAAAGAAAAAGAAGAAAGGGGGCTTTGGATTCGGATTCGGAGGAAAAGCTGATGTTGATGTTCCAGATGTTGATCTTAATGTAAAAGCGGATGCTGATGTAGACATTCCAGAGCCAGAAGTTAAAGTCAAGGCAGAAGTTCCTGACGTTGATATCGGTGGTGGAATCGGAGGTGGTATTGATATTGGAGGCGGCGCTGATGTAGATGTTCCAGAGCCTGAAGTAAAGGTCAAAGCAGAGGTTCCCGATGTTGACATCGGAGGAGGCATTGGTGGAGGAATCGGTGGCGGAATCGGAGGTGGCATTGATATAGGTGGCAGCGCTGATGTAGATGTTCCAGAACCAGAAGTTAAGGTCAAAGCAGAGGTTCCCGAGGTCGATATTGCAGGAGACATCGGTGGAGGAATCGGTGGAGGAATCGGTGGCGCCATCGATATTGGCGGTAGCGCTGATGTAGATGTTCCAGAGCCAGAAGTCAATGTCAAAGCAGACGTTCCTGATGTTGATATTGGCGGAGGCTTCGGTTTCGGTTTCGGAGGTAAAAAGAAAAAGAAGTCCAGCAGCAGCTCATCAAGTGATGATAGCAAAAAGAAAAAGAAGAAAGGAGGCTTTGGATTGGGATTTGGTCTTGGCGGTAAAGCTGATGTTGATGTTCCAGATGTTGACCTCAAGGTAAAAGCAGATGCCGATGTTGATGTCCCCGAACCTGAAGTAAAGGTTAAAGCTGATGTTCCTGATGTTGATATTGGAGGAGGAGCTGATGTTGATCTAGATGTCAAGAAGCCAAAAGCCAAAGGTGGTTTTGGGTTAGGCTTCGGAGGTAAGAAAGGTGATTCTTCGTCCAGTGATGACGATAAGAAAAAGAAAAAGAAGGGAGGCTTTGGATTTGGCTTTGGAGGTAAAGCCGATATTGATGTCCCGGATGCAGATCTAAAAGTGAAGGCAGATGTTGATGTCCCCGAACCAGAAGTAAAGGTTAAGGCTGATGTGCCCGATCTTGATATCGGAGGAGGTCTCGGTGGTGGTTCCGGGGTCGATGCTGACTTGCACGTCCCCGAGCCTGATGTTAAGGTCGATGCCGGTTTGCCCGATGTAGATATTGGTAGGTCTTGCACTTTTATTAACGTTTGTTTTGCTTTTCATATAAATTTCATCCTATCCCACTAAGTTGTGAAATGTTATTTTGTATACTCGATGGTTCACTTGAATTCTCAGTTGCCATATTCTCATATTGAATATTAACGTTAATTGTCGTAGCTTGATCTCTCGTCATAGAGCTAACAGTATTCTCAAACACAATGCCATATTTAAAAGTGCTGTTAAGGGTCGTTTGCTTCAAAGTAAGCTTTTAACAAAGTCATTTTACAGGAGGCTCTGTTGACGCTGATGTCGATATCAAGAAGCCTAAAGCTAAAGGTGGTTTCGGCTTCGGCTTCGGAGGAAATAAAAATCCGGCAGCAGCTCTAGTTCAAGTGATGACAGCAAAAAGAAGAAAAAGAAGGGAGGATTTGGCTTTGGGCTGGGACTGGGCGGTAAAGCTGATGTTGATGTTCCCGATGTTGATCTCAAAGTGAAAGCAGACGCTGATGTTGATGTCCCCGAACCAGAAGTGAAGGTTAAAGCTGATGTTCCTGATGTTGATATTGGAGGAGGAGCTGATGTTGATCTTGATGTCAAGAAGCCTAAAGCCAAAGGTGGTTTTGGTTTTGGCTTTGGAGGTAAGAAGAAAGGAGATTCTTCGTCCAGTGACGATGATAAGAAGAAAAAGAAGGGAGGCTTCGGATTTGGCTTAGGAGGTAAAGCTGACGTCGATGTCCCAGATGTTGACCTCAAGGTAAAAGCAGATGCCGATGTTGATGTCCCCGAACCTGAAGTAAAGGTTAAAGCTGATGTTCCTGATGTTGATATTGGAGGAGGAGCTGATGTTGATATAAACGTCAAAAAGCCCAAAGGCAAAGGTGGCTTTGGAATCGGATTTGGTGGAGGACATAGCTCAAGTGATGATGACAAGAAGAAAAAGAAGAAAAAGAAATCAAGCTTTAGATTTGGTCTGGGAGGAAAAGGTAAAGCGGGTATTGATACCCCTGATGTAGATCTTAAAGTCAAAGCCGATGCTGATGTTGATGTTCCTGAACCAGAAGTTAAAGTAAAGACCGACGTTCCTGATGTAAACATAGGTGGCGGTATCGGTGGAGGAATTGACATCGGAGGCAGCACTAATGTTGATGTTCCTGAACCAGAATTGAAGGTTAAAGCTGATGTTCCCGATGTTGATATCGGAGGAGGAGCTGATGTTGATTTAGATGTCAAAAAGCCTAAAGCAAAAGGTGGCTTCGGATTTGGCTTTGGAGGTAAAAAGAAAGGAGATTCTTCGTCATCCAGTGATGACGATAAGAAGAAGAAAAAGAAGGGAGGCTTCGGATTTGGATTCGGAGGTAAAGCCGATGTTGATGTCCCGGATGTTGATCTCAAAGTGAAAGCAGACGCTGATGTTGATGTCCCCGAACCAGAAGTGAAGGTTAAAGCTGATGTTCCTGATGTTGATATTGGAGGAGGAGCTGATGTTGATATAGATGTCAAAAAGCCCAAAACCAAAGGTGGCTTTGGAATCGGATTTGGTGGAGGACACAGCTCAAGTGATGATGGCAAGAAGAAAAAGAAGAAAAAGAAATCAAGCTTTAGATTTGGTTTGGGAGGAAAAGGTAAAGCGGGTATTGATACCCCTGATGTGGATCTTAAAGTCAAAGCAGATGCTGATGTTGATGTTCCTGAGCCTGAAGTTAAAGTTAAGGCCGACGTTCCAGACGCAGATTTGGATGTCAAGGTGAAAGCTGATGCTCCCGATGTCGATGTTGGTGTTAATGCAGGTAGAGTTTATTTAAATAATAAAATCGGTTTTTTGTTAAATTGAATTATTTCAGATTGAATTTGAACGCTTTTAAGAGAATTTACGTCACGTGGTCGATTCAGTTCCTGTCGTTAAATACAATATTTATATATTGCACTTTTATCAGGAGGTGACATTGACATTGATGTCGATAAACCGAAAGGAGGGTTCGGTTTTGGTTTCGGGGGAAAGAAGAAGGGAGATTCGACATCATCTGATGATGATAAGAAAAAGAAGAAGAAGGGAGGCTTTGGATTTGGGTTTGGTGGCAAAGCTAAAGGTGACATTGATGTCCCTGATGTAGATCTCAAAGTCAAAGCAGATGCTGATGTTGATGTTCCTGAACCTAAAGTCAAAGTCAAGGCCGATGTTCCAGACGCTGATTTGGATGTTAAAGCAGGTACCAAATATGCGACCGTTTTTGTCTTTCCACAGTAATGAACGACTTTTCTATGACCTTCTTACAATAGCTGAGCTAATTCCCCGTTGTATGAGGTCCTTAGTTATTGAAACTAGTGGGAATCTTGTACTCTTATATGAGTTCATTATTTTTTTACTTAAACAGTTTAAGTGTAAAAGGATTTGAGGCATGCTCTATTTCTGATAATAACCGTAGGGCAGAACGAATAAACATTTCTTAGGAAGCTCCTTTCCCTTAGTATTTGATTAGAATGTATCACCTCCTTGTTCATGCATTAACATCTTCGCTTTACAGGAGGTGACATTGACATTGACGTGGACAAACCCAAGGGAGGCTTCGGTTTTGGTTTCGGGGGAAAGAAGAAGGGAGATTCGTCATCATCTGATGATGATAAGAAGAAGAAGAAAAAGGGAGGCTTTGGATTCGGATTTGGCGGTAAAGGCCCTGATGTGGATCTTAAAGTCAAAGCCGATGCTGATGTTGATGTTCCTGAACCTAAAGTCAAAGTCAAGGCTGATGTTCCAGATGCTGATTTGGATGTTAAAGCAGGTACCAAATAAGCGACCGTTTTCGTCTTTCCACAGAAAATAGTCGTCGTCCTTAATGAACGACTTTGCTATGACCTTCTGTTTTACTTAGCAATAGCTGAACTAATTCCCCGTTGTATGAGGTCCTTAGTTTTTGAAACTAGTGGGAATCTTATATGAGTTCATTCTTTTTTACTTCAGCCGTTTAAGTGTTAAAGGATTTGAGGCATGCTCAATTTCTGATAATAACCGTAGGGCAGAACGAATGAACATATCTTAGGAAGCTCCTATCGCTTAGTATTTGATTAGAATGTATCACCTCCTTGTTCATGCATTAACATCTTCGCTTTTCAGGAGGTGACATTGACATTGACGTCGACAAACCCAAGGGAGGCTTCGGTTTTGGTTTCGGGGGAAAGAAGAAGGGAGATTCGTCATCATCTGATGATGATAAGAAGAAGAAGAAAAAGGGAGGCTTTGGATTCGGATTTGGCGGAAAAGGCCCTGATGTGGATCTTAAAGTCAAAGCCGATGCTGATGTTGATGTTCCTGAACCTAAAGTCAAAGTCAAGGCTGATGTTCCAGATGCTGATTTGGATGTTAACGCAGGTACCAAATAAGTGACCAACGAAAGTAAATAGTCGTTGTCAAAGTCTTTAAACTTATTCTACGAAACTTAGAAATAAAAAGCAGGTACTTAACGCAGGTACTAAATAAGCTAATAGGCGACAGTTTTGTTCCGAAACTGTGTCGTCGCTTTCCTCAGCAAAGTATCTTTGCAAAAGTATCTTTTAATTGGTGACCTAAAGTCTAACTCTCTAAACTATTTCTGTCTTTAACTTAACATTATCTGAACTGAACTTTCTTCGTATTGATAAATGAACCTCGTGAAAATCCCCTCGATTGATTTCAATTTTCTCAACTTCTGCCGTTTAACAAATTTGAGGCATGTTCAATTTTTAGAAATGAGGCAGCTTGGTGATAAGGGCAGCAATTTATGAACTTATCTTAGGAAGCTCCTATCATTTAGTATTTTATTTGAATGTATCACCTCCTTGTTCATGCATTAACATCTTCGCTTTTCAGGAGGTGACATTGACATTGACGTCGATAAACCCAAAGGAGGCTTCGGTTTTGGTTTCGGGGGAAAGAAGAAGGGAGATTCGTCATCATCTGATGATGATAAGAAGAAGAAGAAAAAGGGAGGCTTTGGATTCGGATTTGGCGGTAAAGGCCCTGATGTGGATCTTAAAGTAAAAGCAGATGCTGATGTTGATATTCCTGAGCCTGAAGTCAAAGTCAAGGCTGATGTTCCAGATGTTAATATCGGTAAGCGGTAGCTTTGCATGCCGACTTTATAGATTTTGCATTATGTACGGGATTGCTGAAAATGGTTATAGATGATATGTATTATTCAATGCATCGTGGCATTTGGCGAACGGATCTTATCAAGTTCAAATAAAGTGATGCTGTCTGTCTTTGAAGGAATTGAAAATTGCTAGATTAACTACTGTGGTGGCGAACATAAACTCTTTGTCTTTTTGATAATGCATATGGGACGTAAAACTTATATAAAGAGAGTAGAAACTAACGTGTATAGAGAACGGTATTCGTGGATATGTATCTTAAATTCGGTTCGAAGAAGCTTAGAACGACCAATAGAGAAATGTATTTTTGGGGACGGACCACAAATTTTGACCAATGAGAAGCTAGAAAACAGTGCTTTATAGCCTCTGATTGGGAAATGTTTACCCCTTTTCAAAAATACCTGCAAAATGCAGCTCACATATGTCAAGAAATTTGCGACATATTACAAGAAATACCGCTCTCTATAGCGTGAAACTCTTGAAACATTAACTTAAAAACTTTAGGAAACAAAGTTAAATTATCGGAACCATCCACTTTTACAGGTGGAAAAGCAGGAGGTATTCTACCATCTCCTACTGCTGATGTAAATGTGGCTGATATTGATGTTGATATTGATACCCCAAAAACTAGCGGTGGTATCTCAGTAAAAGACCCGAAAGTTAGTGGGGGTTTCGACATAAATATGCCAAAGATTGGTTTCGGATTTGGAGGAAAGAAGGGAGACTCCAGCAGTTCCAGTGATGACGAAAAGAAAAAGAAGAAAGGCTTTTCGTTTGGTCTTGGTGGTAAGGGTGACGCTGATGTCGATCTTAAGCTGAAGGGAGATGCTGATATTGATGTTAAAGATCCCAAGATCAAAGTCAAAGCAGATAAGCCTGATGCTGATGTGAAGATTAAGGGTCCTAAGGTCAAAGGAGATATTGACATCGATAAGCCCAATGTCGAAGGCAAAGGAGGATTTGGCTTTGGATTTGGAGGAAAGAAAGGCGACTCCAGCAGTTCGAGTGACAATGACAAAAAGAAGAAAAAGAAAAAGAAGGGAAGCTTTAAACTTGGTTTTGGAGGTAAAGGTGATGCTGATGTAGATCTTAAGCTGAAGGGAGATGCTGATATTGATGTTAAAGACCCCAAGATCAAAGTGAAAGCTGATAAGCCTGATGCTGATGTCAAGATTAAAGGTCCTAAGGTCAAAGGAGATGTTGATATCGATACCCCAAAAACTAGCGGCGATGTCTCAGTTAAAGACCCGAAAGTTAGTGGAGGTTTCGACATAAATATGCCAAAGATTGGTTTCGGATTTGGAGGAAAGAAGGGAGACTCCAGCAGTTCCAGTGATGACGAAAAGAAAAAGAAGAAAGGCTTTTCGTTTGGTCTCGGTGGTAAGGGTGACGCTGATGTCGATCTTAAGCTGAAGGGAGATGCTGATATTGACGTTAAAGATCCCAAGATCAAAGTCAAAGCAGATAAGCCTGATGCTGATGTGAAGATTAAGGGTCCTAAGGTCAAAGGAGATATTGACATCGATAAACCCAAAGTCGAAGGCAAAGGAGGATTTGGCTTTGGATTTGGAGGAAAGAAAGGAGACTCCAGCAGTTCGAGTGACGATGAGAAAAAGAAGAAAAAGAAGAAGGGAAGCTTTAAACTTGGTTTTGGAGGTAAAGGTGATGCTGATGTAGATCTTAAACTGAAGGGAGATGCTGATATTGACGTTAAAGACCCCAAGATCAAAGTCAAAGCTGATAAGCCTGATGCTGATGTCAAGATTAAGGGTCCTAAGGTCAAAGGAGATGTAGATATCGATAAACCCAAGGTCGAAGGCAAAGGAGGATTTGGCTTTGGATTTGGGGGAAAGAAAGGAGACTCCAGCAGTTCCAGTGATGACGAAAAGAAAAATAGAAAAGGCTTTTCGTTCGGATTTGGTAGTAAAGGTGATGCTGATGTTGATCTAAAACTCCAAGGAAAGAAAGCTGATCCAGATTTGAAGGTAAAAAGTCCCAAAGATCACAATCTCAAAATTGGTAAGTATTGCAATGCATAAACCTTGTTGATGTTCTTTTACTATCCCTTTGAATGTTTATCAAAAGTCATTTATTAGACAATTTAGTCAAGTGCATGCTCTTTGTGATCGTGTGGCATATATTTTGGAATGATTCCACGATTTTATACTTAAAGTTTAAAGTTTAATACACTTTTTGATTGACCTAACGTTTAAATGATCATGTGGGATGACAAAACGAAATTTGTGTTTACTTGAAATCATCAGGTTGAACTAAATCAAACTTTCCACAGGTGGTGGTGTTTCCAGTGATATCAGCGGTCCTAAAGTCGAGGTCAGTACATAATGCATAGATTACAAAACAGTTTCTTCCTATATTTCGTTCAAACCTTATAATTTCATGATCATGAAATTTTATGATGTTAAATTGCGTTAATGAGAAAGCAGAAAAAAGTTTATACCTCCCTGACTTTAACTTATGAACTTTTAAAAGCTTTGGAGTAACCTGTACTGTGCTGCAAATTTGCTCTTTCCAACATGTGATCTTGCATTAAGACGGACACGATAATTATAGGGGGTCAGTTTATTAGTTTAAAGTGAGGGTGTTTATTTACCTGTGGATCAGAAGATTTAAATGAATTGTTCGGACAAAAATTCTTATGACCCTCCTTATCCACTGCAGGGTTATGTATTTTGACCTAATACTTCGTGTGACTGTTAGTTCAATATGTTATTTTCATGAAGAAGTCAATTTATGGAATTTATTGTTTCAGGCTGACATTGATGCACCAAAAGCTGATGTTGATTTGGATGCCAATGTCGACATAAAGGGACCAAAAAAGAAATCCTCTTTCAAATTCCCCAAATTCAAGTTTGGAGGAAAAATGAAGGGACCAAGTTTTGATGCAGATCTCAAGGCACCCAAAGTAGAGGGAGATATTAGCGGCAGTTTAAGTGGAAGTGGCCCAGACATTAAGGTCAAAGGACCTAAAGTAAAGGCTCCAAAAGGAGACGTTGATGTTGATTTGAAACTGGGAGGTGGAGCTGATATCGATGTAAAAGCACCTAAAGCAGACTTAGATACCGATGTTAAGATTGGTGGTGATATCGATGTAAAAGCACCTAAAGCAGACTTAGATACCGATGTTAAGATTGGTGGTGATATCGATGTTAAGGGTCCTAAAGTCAATGTGAGACTGTTTTTATGAAATATTTTTAAAACATGCTTGATCTGTTCTTTAAGTTCAACAAAATTCTTTGTTTAACAACAAAATTCTCTGTTAATGCAACAAAATTCTTAAATTTAATAGAGTGTAAATGTAATCAAGCCATACGGAGATTCGATCTAGCTGTTCTGTAAATAATTAAACCCTAATTTTCAGGCCGATATAGATGCACCTAAAGCTGACGTGGACGCAGATTACGACGTCAGAGGTCCAAAACTAGACCTTAAGTTCCCGTCCTTCAAGTTTGGTGGAAAAGGCAAGGTCAAAAAACCCAAAGTAGATGGAGATGTTAGCGGCAGTTTAAGTGGAAGTGGTCCCGACATTAAGGTCAAAGGACCTAAAGTAAAGTCTCCAAAAGGAGACGTTGATGTTGATTTGAAACTGGGAGGTGGAGCTGATATCGATGTAAAAGCACCTAAAGCAGACTTAGATACCGATGTTAAGATTGGTGGTGATATCGATGTGAAGACTCCGAAAGTGAAGGTAAGTTTTACATATTGACGATTATATGTGGGTTTGTTTAATTTCGTCGATGAATGTTTGTATGACCGAACATAAATGTTATGCGTTTTGATTTAATAGTTCGTGTAACCGTGATTTTTTCCTTAATTCACATATTTCTTTGCTTCAGGCTGACATTGATGCACCAAAAGCTGATGTAGAAATTAAGACTCCCGACGCAGACATCGACGTAAAAGGACCAAAGGTCGACGCTGATCTCAAAGTCAAGAAGCCAAAAGCAAAGGGTTCGTCCTTCAAATTCCCCAAGTTCGGATTTTCTATGAAATCTAAAGCAAAATCGCCAGATCTTGATCTAGACGCTGACGCAAAACTCAAAGGAAGTGTCAACGGCAGTATCAATGGAGACGTCAGCGGTCCCGATGTTAAAGTGAAAGGACCCACCGTGGAAGCACCCAAAGGTGATGTCGATGTCGATGTCAAACTCGGAGGAGGTGTTGATGAACCCGAAATCAAATCACCTAAAGCAAAAGGTGGACTCTCGTTAAAGATGCCCAAATTTAAAGGAAAAGCCAAAGGGCCCCAAGCAGACACAAACATAACAGTCGGCGCTGCAGTTCAAGGTGACGCTGACGCTAACTTCTCAGATGATTCAGTAGGTGGTGGAGGGCTTTGCGTTCCATCCAGAAAAGGCAAAAAAGGTAAAGTGAAAGGAGATGTCTCGATCAAAGCTGATAAGCCCAAGAAATCTAAGAAAATTGGTGGGCTTGATCTTAATGTTCAGAAATCTTCTCCTGACCTAGGCGCCAAATTAGATGCTGATGCCAAAAAGGGTGGTTCAATCGGCGGTGACGTCGATGCTGACTTGAAAGTTGGTGGTGGAATTGGTGGTGGAATCGGTGGTGGAATTAAGATAAACGGAAAGAAAAAAGGATCAAAGTCGTCTTCATCCTCATCTTCATCCTCGAGTGACGATTCTAAGAAGAAGAAGAAGAAGAAGGGTGGTTTTGGATTTGGCATCTCCGCCAGTGGACCCGACGTAGACTTGAATCTCGGAGGAGGCGCTGAAGTCAAAGGTCCAGAAATTGATGTATCTGCCCCAGAAGTCTCCGGTAAAGCTGATGTTGGTGGAGATCTTGATGCAAACGTCGCAGCTCCAGAAGTCGATGTTAACACCGGTGCCAGTCTCGAAGCCGACATCTTCGGTAAGGGAGGTGCGGGTGTGAGTGCTCCCGGAGTAAGTATTGGAGGCGGTCTCAGTGGTGGCCGAAAAGGATCAAAATCATCCTCGACATCAAGTGATGATTCAAAGGGTAAGAAGAAAAAGGGAGGATTTGGATTTGGCCTTAGCGCTGGCGTGCCAGATGTCGATGTAAATCTTGGCGGGGGAGCTGATCTTGACACTGATGTTGCTGTGAAAGCCCCTGAAGTAAAAACCGATGCTGACATCGGAGGTGGAATCGGTGGTGGTTTTGGTCTTGGCGGCGGTATCGGTGGAGGTGTTGATCTCGACACTGATGTTGCTGTGAAAGCCCCAGAAGTTAAAACCGATGCTGATCTCGGAGGTGGAATTGGTGGTGGTTTTGGTCTTGGCGGCGGCATTGGTGGAGGTGTTGATCTCGACACGGATGTTGCTGTGAAAGCCCCAGAAGTTAAAACCGATGCTGATATCGGAGGTGGAATCGGTGGTGGTTTCGGTCTTGGCGGTGGCATCGGTGGAGAAGCTGATCTTGACACTGATGTTGCTCTAAAGGCCCCAGAAGTTAAAACTGATGCTGATATAGGAGGTGGAATCGGTGGAGGACTAGATATAGGCGGCGGCGCTGATATTGGCGGCGGCGCTGGAATCGATGTGGGTGCTGGTGCTGGCGCCGGTGCTGATGTTGATGCCGGAGCTGGTGGAGATGCCGGTTTTGGTATAAGTCTAGGAGGCATCGGAGGTGGAATAAGCCTCGGAAAGAAGAAGAAGAAGAAGAAGAAGAAAACAAAGAAACGATCACATTCCTCCAAATCAAAATCATCATCATCTAGTTCCTCATCGAGTTCTTCAAGTTCATCATCGTCGTCTTCAAGTTCATCGGACAGCGACTCAAAGAAAGATTAGCGTTTAAGCTGAATAGATTGCATGCTTGTCTCAGCTGCTCTGGGAAGTGATATCACCCGGAACACAATCAAAAAGAATTAGGGGGCCACAAAAAACGGCCGTTTCACGCGGTCGACAAACTCTAAACTTGCGACTGATGGACGATATCAGTTTTAATGGCGTGTAGTTTTCACGATTTTAACCTATTCAGTTCATCGTATAACCTCGGTGTACATAGCTAAAAGATCGGGCACTGATTGATTTCAAGATACTGTAAATACGCATTGTTGAGATTTATGACTAAATTACGAAGCTGTTTGTTTGCATAGCTTAATTAAAGAAAGTGGATCTTTTTTTCGTGGATTTTGTCCTCAAAATCGACTATCCGACTTCGAGTGGCTGTGTTTTTTGAATTGAAATTTTTAAATTTTGATTGTGAAAATTTAGAAAACCCATTTTGCCGCGCTGCTGCAAAAGTGTTTTAACTGGTTTATTTTTGTTTCGGGTTTTTAGTGATCCTGTGACTGGTCTAAAAAGCAGTCGACGGCTGATTTAAGGCGTACAATTGCTTCGCTTTATTGTTGAATTTTGTTTTGAGTTTCAATTGTTAGAC
Organism: Mnemiopsis leidyi; assembly: GCA_000226015.1. Lineage (NCBI taxonomy): Eukaryota > Metazoa > Ctenophora > Tentaculata > Lobata > Bolinopsidae > Mnemiopsis > Mnemiopsis leidyi. The sequence goes on along the minus strand of JH154831.1, from coordinate 134,977 downwards.
GAAAGATAGTGATATATTACAGAAATTTTATACTTTTAATTCTGAATATGTAATCGTGATAACCTGTTTTACTTTGAAATAGCATTCTTAAAAATCTCAAATGTTAATTCACTTAGTTGTTGTGACTCAACTCAATTAATTTGCCACGGGCCATTTACTGCATGGCGCATTGTGTGTGTCTGTGCCTGTGTTTGTCTGTCTGTTTGTCTGTCTGTTTGTCTGTCTGTCTGTCTGTCTGTCTGTCTGTCTGTTTGTCTGTCTGCCTGTCTGTCTGTCTGTCTGTCTGTCTGTCTGTCTGTCTGTCTGTCNGTCTGTCTGTCTGTCTGTCTGTATGTGTATGTCTGTC
>JH154831.1:107865-122539 GCA_000226015.1 Mnemiopsis leidyi | reverse complement strand
AGAGAGAGAGAAAAGCGTACCTTAACTTTAGAACGTCACGAAATTCGTGTCGCTGACACTACAACATCAGCAGAGAGTCCTATGGTCTAATGTTGTCAAAGTTAAGTCATCCGACTTTGTCAGTTTCTTGTGGGTTAGATAACTCCTCTCGGTCGTCAAAACGTATCTCCTTTTTTTAGATTTGAGTTGCTTGCGGAGTTTTGGGGGTTGCTAACAATTTATTTACTAATTAACCGTCTAATTAATTAGTAAATTATCGGGTTTATCGTTCACGTCACAGTCGCATTCCTTAGCTGCCTTGCCGTAAAATTTTGAATTGATGCGTTTTCCGATGGCACAAGCGAGTTCCTGTTACTGTTTGGCTTACATTTAGTTAGTGGTTCACATTCTTGGCAATTTGTTCATTTTTGATGATCGAGATCAAATTTACCTCTTAAGAATAAAAACTCCAACCGATAATTCATACCGCTTTATAAACCGATTGTTGAAGATTCTACATTGTTTCGCAAAGTCCCAACCGAGTCTAGATCTATCGGGACAATTATATGACAAAGCGACTCACTGTACTTTTTCTCGAACTTTTACCAACCATTACAGTTCATTGCTGTTTTTCTCGGGGAGGGGTTACAAATCACGTGATAGCGTTGCCTTAACTTATAACATCTCGTTGGTCAATCGCCGTCACATGATACGAAAAATTTGTGACCCTTCCCAAAACATGACTCTCTCAAGTAATCACCTAGAGGTCCATACAGCCGTACAAACTTCTAATCATTGTTGTTAACCAATGTTCCACCCAACCAGGGAATGATTCCCATATCTACGTTGTGAATGCTGATTCTACTGCTACTACCCATCTTGAGTTGGCTGCCCTGGTCCTGTGCTCTCCTTTGCAGCAAGTCCCCACCCATCCATCACAAGTCAACTCTTACCCGCGACAGAGTTACCGGCCAGATCAGCGAGCAGACCCTCGTTACCATTTCCCTAGGTCTGAAGGAGACCGCCTGTTTTTCCCTCGAGAACTCTAAATATTGGCACAATAGCGAGGTTTATGGGATTTCTCTGGACGATGTGAAGAGTGTTCTGCTCTACGCGAACTCTTACTCCTTTGGAATCCCTAATGTTGATGTGAAGTGTGTATGTGATTGCCCCGGAGCAGAAGACTTCTGCAGCTCCAACACCGACAGTTGCCATGAGAACGGGATATTCGCCGCCCAAGGAACCTGCTACAACTTCTACGGTCAGGGGATGAGTAACTCCGGGTGCACGGCTTTCCTCTCCGGGAGCTCTGAGGTGTGTTGCAGCATCAACGTTACTCCCTACAACAGAACCATCTGGAGAGCCATAGAGCTAGGACCTGGATCAAACCGGGCTGTATTCACAGTCACCAGTCTCAACTCCCAACAAAGGGTAACCACGGAGGTGGATATAGAGGGTGGGCACCCCATACTCAAACCGTTCTACCTGACCGTCTCAGCTCCGTCCATACAGTCACCACTGAAACCAGGCTGGTATTTCGGGAGTGACACCGGGAATACCCTCTATAGCGGGGTCGAACTGAACACCCTCAACGAGTATGATACCAACAAACTGGGCTGGTATAAGTTCACCAGGGGCATGTTTGAGATGGACAAATCTCAAGTCATGGACTCCTTCAACGTTGAGGTGGACAACTGTGACAGTGATGAACTGACAGTGGAGTTCGACAACAAGAACACTCTGAAAACCTTCAAGCAAGCAACCGAGCTGAACCAACTGTTTAAAACTTCGTGTTCTCATGTCGATAGGAGTGATTCAGAGAGGAGAGTGGAGGCGTTCTTCCGACAGTACAGCAACATCGAGCTGACCTTGACCTTGGAAGGAGACTACAATGTGGTGCAAGTGTTTGATGTTTCGCATTTCCGGGACTTTGAGGGAACCGTCATGATGGACAAACACTCCAACTACTTTGTTAACATTACCATATACGAGGGTGAGGGCAGTATCAGAGGAAACCTGACAGTTGACGGAGATACTGACGTCTTCAAGGTCAACATCCCTCAACACCAAAAACTTGCTAGCATCTTCTACATCCGGTTGGATTCTGTTTGTGAGTCACACGAGCAAGCGCGACTTTGTCTTTTCACGGAGATTGGGTTAGAGTCTGTGCTGTGTAAACCGGTAGATTGCAACAGAGAACCACTTCAGGAGTTTGAACTGCCAGATTCCGCGATCGACTACGAAAAAGGGGAGAAGATGAGTATACTGTCACCGGCAACATGGGCAAAACATTTAAATCCGGCGGAGTGGTTCAACGGTATCAAGAACTGGAAGGAGGCCGTTATTATGATAACCGAGCTGGTGGGTATCCTGACCATCATTGGCATCATCCTCAAAGTTCTCAAAGTCTTTGGATGTCTTGGCAAGTGCTGGAATTGCATTTGTGGTCCTATCAACTTCAACTTCCTCAAAAAACGTCGCGAGAAGGTGACACCAAAACTCTCCAACGAGAAAGACCGAGAAACCAGAGTTCTTCTGGATGAACTGCGAGATCACTTGTCCATGGGTGACGGCAGTCTAGTCCACCAGAACATAAACTACCGACACAGATCCCACTCCTCCGAATCGTCACCCTCGTACTTGGTTAAAACTCCCCGATACATCGAGCTTGATGACATAGACGGAAATCCCGTTACCTTGTATACAGCCAACGAGCCGATATTCGTCTGGGACAAGAACCAGACCCTGTCGACTACCGCCAACTCGACTCCCCAGTCCTCCAGAACTTCCAGCTCATCCACCCCCCAGTTCCAACGCAAAGTCAGAACCCTACCTGGAAACAGCACACTCATCGGCACCCCTGTATTCGGTAACCCCGGAAACGCTGCCCCACCGGTCCCACCCCGAGCCGGAACTCCCGCTATCAACCTTACCCCAGTTGCCGGGAGAAAGAGCAACACTCTTCCCAGCACCCTGAGCGGCACCCCACAACCCTCCCGGATTCCAGTGTTTCTCAGCAGGACTGGGAGACGACACACTGTCCAGCACGGTGTCCAGTTGAGCGACCCCGGGTCAGCAACTCCCGGCTCCTCCTCCCCGAAGTTGCAGCGAGGTCCAACCACGGGGTCTTCGCGGAGTCTGGTACGGCCTCCCGGGCACGGGTCGCCCAACTTAGCCAGAATGCACCTGACTCGAGCGTTATTTAACGAACACGAACTAGAACTGATGACCAACTCGACTGAGAGTTTGTTGAGTAGAGGAGGGGAAAGGGAGGTTGTGAGAAAACCTGGACACTCAAGAAATGGATCTAGAGTTCTGCTTTTGAAGAATAGTAGCGACCTTTAGAACAGATTTATAGTGGCGACCTTTGGAAGCATTTAGAGTTGTTAAAAGTTCAATAGGGCGACCACTCTTTTATTGCGATAGTGCTAGTTTAAATCTAACCTTGAGTGAGTTTTATAACGATAAGAGCTATACTTTGCTAGGATAAATAATCAATTTTGTGAACAATTTAACTTTAGAGCCAAAGATTTTATTAAAAAGACAATTACGAAACTCGGAATAACTCTCAGCTTTAAAAGCATACGTCTGTTTGTGAGCTATCACAAAATTTGAGTACTTTAAATGGTGTCCCTGGTTATATACTGAATTGGCATCCTCCTACCGCCTACCCAGCTCTTTGAATTTACTCCTAGATTCAAGACCACCAATAGAAATGATTTTGTAAATTGCTCTGGCTTTAAAGCTAGATGGTAATATACTCTTGGAGCCTGATCAATTTCATTAACCCTGCCTATAATCCCATTTGCAGGATCGTCTAGTCTTGACTTTTGCATCTGTTAAGTTTACCAGATAAGATGGCTGGTACCTGGTACCTTGTTCAATTCTAAGGTGGTGTTCTGTAAATGATTCCTTCGTTGCTCAAATCATGTGAACAACATGGGGCGGCTTGTAAGGAATTTGGAAATACAATTTTAAGTAAGAATGTTCTAGAGGTAAAGTCAATCTACGAAAGATCTTTACAATCGATATGTCTGAGAAGAATTTTGCAGCAGATATAGTAAATTGCTCATCAATGCGTATTTTTTAATTTTTATTTTGATGATAAACTGATGATTTTAAGAGTTTATAGGTATTTTACTTTATTGACACTGTGAACTACCATTGATCATAGAATTGTATGAAAGTCATTAAGTTCAGTGATAATGTGCATTTTCCTAGACCTGGTTTTTGTCACCAAAGCATTGCGGTGCCAAGTTTTTACCCCTTCAAAGTTTAGTGAATCCACAGTCGTCTTAAAAGCTGCCTCCAAGAGTGGAGAATCAAGAATATGTGCTGACATCCCAATTCTTTTGCGTCTAAAAATAGCTCCCATGCCATAGAGCCACGCACTCACGAACAACCTGTTAGCTAGCGACCGTCGCACTCTAGACTCCTGACTTCCTCCTGGCACGCAGCCAATTTGAGTTGGCGCATCGTAAGGAACTGCAGAATGAATGTGCGATACGTTTTGACGCACGACTGCCACAGAAAACTCGCGTATCTAATGGTCCTTGTAAAGGCCTCAGTGTAACAAATTAAGGTGAAGTATTAGCACTTCCCCACGTGACTTTCAAATCACGTGACTGACACATAACTACTGTAACTTGTTGCCTAGCAACAGGTCCGGCGGCGACCGTGAGTTCGATCATGAGAAATAATCACTTCTCCGGAGATCCCGAGAGGGCGGGAGAACGACACGAAATCCCGAATCTTCTTCACTTTAGGCCCTGTTCAGGTGCTCCACTAATTGCCCTGTCAGCAACTGTAGAAAGTTTTGTCGTTACGTTGGGCTGGAGAGAGAGAGTTTCATTTCTTCTTCCATCGTGATGTGTTAGCCGGTATATTATTCGTAAGTTTCTGGAATGAGATCAACTATTATATACGGCTTGCAGAGGTAGAGAACTTTCAGTGAGTGTTACTCGTGATTTAATCCTCACTGCAGTGGGTTTAACTTGCCAGGGTTTACCTAAGCATTATTACAGGTGATGGTTACCTAGTTTTTCCTATTTAGCAACACCGTTATATGGGAAAGGAGTATGACTATATAGTGTGATGTCAGTATTTTAAACTTTTTAGTTACCTCATTAAGGTACAATATATTTCTGCCACACCTGTTTCAGAGATGTCTTAAATATGTCATGATGCGTAAAAAACTCGAAGAAGTGCCTTAAAAAGCTCGGTATTTGAATTTAAAACATGATTCGAATATTTATCATATGGTCTATAAACTTGAATTCAAATTTGGAAGAAAAAAGCAATAGTTTAACAATCTTAAATACCCTGTTTTTCTTTTAAGTGTATAATTTTAACTTCTATAATTGCATAAACTTAACTTAATATTCAATATTTAGCTGACAATTAACTATTATTTGTTAAGTTATTTTGATAGCGTAGATGCTTAATCAAGGATTTTAAGGATGCATTAAAATTTTCCTGTTTTTACTCTCCTGTGTGGTTTTGGCCGCGATCAATAAGTTAATTTATAAGTGTCATAGTACGTGCTTCATAGCTTTTTAGGATTTATTAGACCTTTTAACATACCATATATTGTTAAAAAATCGTACTAGAAATATAATTTGAAAGTATACCACTAGCAGCGCAAATAATTTCAAATATGTACCAAAGCTAAAGCAATATTATAGGTTTGATGGAGCCATGCTGATGCAGGGTGTTTATGTGTCTCTCATTACATGATCTTAGTGTCCAAATTTCCGATTATTTCTAGTTGAACTCCAGAGGACTAATGAAACATTTGTCATCACCAGTCTAATCGGAAATTATCAGAAATTTGGATATTATGAACATTAAGTTCGTAACTATTAACCGTCCAGAATTGTAGCAATGATGGGCGATTGCTGGTACAACTTAGAATTTTCGCCTTTACGAATTCCAAGATTTTGTGAGTGTCTAAATCTTGTGACAGTGTCTACAGTAAAAATATTAGAATAAAGTTAATCTATTAAATAACAAAAACTATAATATCTGATTTACATTATTCATTCGAGAAACATTTGAGAACATGACCGATTATGTCATAACCGTTTTGATAACTCTAAAACAAATTTTTTTGTGGTTGACAAAAATAACCTTTTACAATTTTAAGAATATCACGGGATCTAAAAGAACTGTCCATAAAAAAGGCATTAAAGCTGGGAAAAATTGGGACTGAAGGCTTTAAACTCCACTTGGCCTTAGAAGTCAAAAGTAATTACTGTAAAAAATGCAGTAGACACATAATCGTGCACCATCCGATATCACTAATGGGGGAAATATTCTATTATATATATTTCGTGACGTGTTACATATATACTTATAGGTGCAAGATGAAATCTGGAAACAATTTCATTCATGCTCTTTTTGGAATAATAACAAATAATAACAAAAAACAAAAAATAACAAATTCCATTAACTTTAAGTCAAGGGCTATTCGTTTTTTAATGTTTGCGGAAGAATCGGGGATCATGAGCCGTAAAAGAATTGTAAAAGAAGACAATGGGTAAACGTCACTCATGGATGACATGTAATTGTCATTTGCAATATTGCTGTAACATTTCGTACAATTGAAGTTATAGAAGTTAAAGTTGTGAAAGAGATGTGTTCATAAATTTTTTCGTGATGATTTTGACGTTGTTATTTTTAAGTTATTTGATATTTCAGACTGATGTTATGCATGCAGAAGTAAATGCATTTCATTGTGGTTTTTGATAATAACTTAACGTTTCGTGTGAAAATTTATGTCACCTTATACTTCACATGTGGAGTCAAACCGACTATATTTACAGCTGAGCTCACCATTTGTCAGATTTTATAAAGCATATATAAATGAGTGATAAAAATAATTGAATTTTTAAGATATAATGAAATGAAAGCAATGAATACAGACTTAACTTAAGATACGGCGGATTTGGTGAAATACTATTAAAATCACAATATTATATGAATGAGTATTTCAGTCGCTTTGATACTTTTAATTGTAGCTCTAATCTTTATGCTGTCTAAAGATTATTCTTATGCCAACATGCCATGATCTAATAATTCTACAAACTTTAAACGAAATTAGTATTACTTGTTCTCTGCATTAAAAATTACTCCTCCTCCTCCTCCTTGATCTCACTATAAATAGAGTTAATGCATATCGTTAGATTCTTCTATTCTTATAAAAAGTCAAAGCTCTGCGTTTTGTCTTACTGTAGACACGAGAATGAACTTCGACTTGTGCAACCCTGTCAACAAAGACAAAATTTCGGACAGTAATCACTGTAACCATCGGAGTCAACCGTACGAATAATCAAAATTTCAGACCAACCAGCCATGCAGTAATCAAGTCTTTTAACGCCTAGTATAACAACTCCTAGCAAAGTCGTGGTAATTTGAAGGTGGAAGTTCGTGGCAGCTAAGAATTACGAAATATCTGTTCACGCTGTTAAGTGACGACCAAGCGTACGTCCAGTGTCATCACCCTCCGGGGTGATCTGAGAGCAGAATTAGCAGCTGCCAAGCCGAGTTCAAGTTATCAGTTATGGTCAAATATCCGTCAAATATCATTTTCCTGAGCAAGCTGAGTTCAAGTAAACAGTTATGGTCAAATATCCGTCAAGTATCATGACCCTTGAAGGGCAGTAGTTATATAATCATCGGCAGCTCTAGTTTTCTAATATTTCAACTTTATGATAATGTGAAGAGCTTCTTGTGGACCTATTTCCTCCTGGTCTACTAGCTGGTTCCAAATCCAATTAGGATGCTATCTTGTCAAATTATAATCTTTAAGATTAAAGAACTTCAATCCTTCAACCAATATTAATAAGTCGCGTGTACTGCAGTAACAGTCCACATCAGCAAGTTAACCGAACATAGCTCCTCACACATGAACCATGGGATTTACTGGAAACTGTGAGATCAGCAGAATTTTCTACCCCGGTTTAGCGGGTTACTTAAAGCAGAAGGGGTGAAGTTAAGAAGTTGCCGGGTTTGAACCGTCCATCTATCAACACGTGCAGACGGAGCGTCTGCTTTATACTCCTATCTATATAGCTGATTACATCACAGCATGTGATAGCTGGAGAATGTTTGTGTGCTTCCCGCGCTTTTTATAGTAGTGAGGTTCACGCACGCTTGAAACACGGGTTCATGTCGTAGATAATGATCAAAAACCCTATAAAAGTGATGGCGTGGAGTTGTGGCTGTGGAGCTTTCAACACGGACAGAGTGACGTGGTTTGTTCTGTTTTTAAAATGTAAACTGGGGAAATAGAAACGTTTTAAACGTGAATTGCCATTAATAGAGTTCTATGTAGATTTTACAACAGTTTTGTAGGTATGATATGCACGAAATTGGATTTGAGACTTTTCTTTTGCTGAAAATATGAACAAAAGCTTTATCATTCTTGATAAAAGTAAAACAAACTGAGCGAAAAATCAAAAATTAAAGTTAAAGTAGTTTTTACATGTACAAAAGCATGTACAAAAGCATACATAGTAACAAACGACTCTTATGAAAAAACACAAATAGAAAAAAATCATTATTCTTGCATAAAATTATCAGATATGTTTATAAAATCAACAGATACAATTAACTAATGCACCATTTGTCATGTACATACATAATGCTTTGACATGAAGGTTTGACCCTTCTGCATGCCTCTTCAGTTTAATTTACAAGCAAGGCACAGTAAAATGAACAGTAAAAGTTTCTGACTTTTACTGTACCTTGTTTGGAAATTGGACTGAAGAGACATGGAGGGTCAGACTTCCATGTCGAAACATTATGTATCCCCACAAATAGTGCATTAGTTAATTGTATAACAATCGCTCAAATCTAATTTTTCGAGCACTCTTTCTGGTAAATCCAGTCCGAAAACAAAAGTAAAATCGACATATGTACAATATAATCAAATAGCAACAAAGATAAGATTTAGAGTAAAAGTTTATAAACGTTATTTGACATTCATTATTGTTGTTTTGATGATCCTTCTTCATCATCTTCTTCGAGCTTAATCGCAATATCTTCAGCCTGATCATTTGATAGATCAATATCTCTTGTCTCCGTTGATAGACCAATAACTCCAACCTTCTTTGATAGATCAATATCTTCAGCCTCCTTTGACAGATCGATATCATCATCCTCCCTTGATGACTCCTCTTCTGCATTTGTTGCAAGCTCAATTGCAATACCAGCAGTCTTCTTTGATGATCCTGCATCAGCATCAACAGCGAAGCTAATACCTTCACCTTCATTTGAAAGATCAATATCTCGAGCCTCCTTTGATTGATTATTATCTTCAGCCTCCTTTGATGACTCCTCTTCTGCATTTGTTGCAAGCTCAATTGCAATACCAGCAGTTTCCTTTGATGATCCTAGATTACCAACAACTGCAAGTTCAATGTCTCCTAGATTTTCCCCGGCCACATCTTTCCCTTTGACTTCTACCTTAGGAAAACCTGTATCTTGATTCAGAAGTGTGTATCCTTTCCCTTTGTCATCATTGACCCCACTGTACTTCCTTATAGCCTCTGCAAAGGTTCTGTGAAACTCAGCAATACCCTCTAAGCGTGTTGCAGGCGGCATCTTTCTGCTGAGTCCGATTGTTTCTAGTTTGATGTCTTCCTTGTACACAGGCAAATCGCTATTCTGGGCCAAAACTTCCCGCAGAATGTCTTTGGCAGTCCTTGAGCAAGAAACATCAACAGCTTGATCGACTTTGCCTTTTTTGATGAGAAAGTCAACAATTTTCTCGTTAGATAGGGTTTGCACGTGCTGAGGGTCGGCCCGGTAGATCATAAACAGCAGAGAGATGAGATGGATGGACTCTATACCTGCTCCAATTAGAAGCAAACTCATTGGAGATATTCCTAGGTGGACGTTTCCGAACCCGTTTTCACCTTTTAGATAGAAGATAACTGCGAATACAACAGTTCCTAGAGCATTCAAGATGGATGGCATGACTTTTATTTGAAACATTTTCCCTTCGATGTTTGGAAGATGATTTGTGAAATCCATCATGAAGTGTCTGTGTTGAACAACGAAGTTCATTACATACATCCAGCAAAGGTTTCTCAGGAAGATTAAGACATATTTGATTCGGGATGCCAGAGATCCTATTCCACTCAATGTGTTTTTCATGCTGTGATTGTAGACCATGGGAAGAATGGAGATGATATTCATAATGATGCCTATGTAGTATACCAATACATAGAGTAGCAGCAAGAGTGTTACTTTGATTTCAAAGTAACAGCTGTTTCTGGAGTAAGAAATGATATCTTCCATGACCTCTGAAAGAGAGCACAATCCAGGCTCTTCTTCAGCAAAGTTATGATTGACCAGCAAAGTTATGTAAACTACCACTAGACCTTTGCATATGATTGCAGTCGATTGGACGACCACCAGCAAATACTTTTGGGGGTAAAGGGTCATCCATCCTTTCCCGATCGAGTAAAAACTAAAAAGTCGAGGATTCATATCAAGCCTGAAGAAATCAAAATTGACGCAAGATCTTGCAAGTGAAAAACTGGTTAGCAGCAAGGATGCCAGTTTCCAATAATGCCAGAACGGAGAAACCTGGGCACTCCTAGATGCAATGTAATCTGGTGCGAGATTTATGATCTGGAGAATAAACTGTGGAAGATTCTCACACATCTTCTCCAAGATCATTGCCTCGTAGAGTTGCCTCATTTTGTGCCGCAAGTTGTTGCAGTCCGAGGTACGACACTTGACGTTGTTGTACCCGACACAGCTTCTACGATCAAACCGACCCTCTGGATGCTTCATAAGGAACTTCTTCAAGATGAAATATTGGGTTGACGAGAAGGTCAGAGCTGCTAAGATGCTCTTCCATGACATTTTACCCTGGACTTTTCTCCCATTACCGTCAGTTGTCATGGTAACCTTCATTGATCTCGTGTGAAAAGGAGTCCATACCCCCACCACGACCATGACAACGAGAGACAGAGCTCCTAACACGTGTTTTCTACTTCTAAACATATCCACGGCCGTGATGACGTCAGTAATTGTGTCCGCGTAATTGAGAATACAGGTGAAGATCAAGGTGCATTTCACTGTGAGTGGAAGCATCTGACATTTGTGAGAGGGTTTCTCCTTCACTAGAGGAGTCTTCTTGAGTTGTTCACCCTTCATCCAGTAGTTTTCTTTCTCACCCTGCAAGTTTTTCCATCAACCTCATTTTTTTATCTTGATGATTCAAGAACGTTCACATTATTCCAAAACTTAGGTAAGTTGTATCGTACAGTAGACTCATGTATAATATATAATAACGTTCGTTGTGGAAATCAGTTCGAGTCGACTATACAAAATCATACGTTGACATTTGATACTGTGACGGGGCTTCAAGTCGAACATGAATTTATGAAATATGATTATTTATGAGAAGGGAAAAACAAAACCAAATGCAAACATTTAGAGGCTATAACATTGAATTTAGGAAGTGAATTTTGAAAACCAGTATTCAGTATGTCATATTGAAGGTCCTTGATATTTGAGACGCCTGGTATAGAGCTTAAGTTTGTGCTGCTCTGGCTTTGTATGCAAAAGGTTCAGGGTTCGAACCCCCTTTATTGCCAACCTCCAAAGGACCGTGTTAAGGCCTAGAACTATGCAATTTCTCTCCAGTCAACTTAGCCGGAGGAACCGGAAACAGCCGAACGTTGCTTACAAATAGGAGTTAATCGAGGCCGGGAGGATCTGCTGCTCAAAGACCAAGGGTCTTCCGTGCAGCCTTGCAGTAGTAAGATGCTGCAGTACTAAGATACCGCAGCACTAAGATACTGCAGTTCTAAGATACCGCAGCACTAAGACACCGCGAAAACCGGAGGACGACTGCGAATCCGGAGGAATCCGGCTTTATAAGTAAAACCAAGCCAACGAATCTCGGTGGAATAGGCTACTTTTCCTTCGAGTATAAATACATAAATAGAATTACGATTATATACATAAATAACCTGATCATCCGTTACAAGAGAAGTATCTTGAATTCCAATCCTCCTCTCCATCGCAGTAAACTTTTCCTCTATCCTCTTTACTCGAGAGATTAGTTCAGTCTCTCCACAGCTCTCAAGTACTTCTCCGTTACATTTCCTATCCACCTCCCGAGACCAAGCATCCTTAGCGATTGTAACAGATTTTGTGAGTTCCTCCTTCTGCTTACACATCGTCTCTTTCAGCTGTTCGTAAGTAGTTTCAAGTGAACTTGTCATCTCTGAGTGGATTGAATCAACTACGTTCGCAAGCTCACTAAGCTGAGTTATAACTTGATCTTCGCTTTGGCGATGGTGTTCCATATCGATTTATATATTTATTCTTTATAGTCGGACTGATCGTTGTCAATTTTTTTCCGGAGATTAAGTTAATTCTTCTGGAATTTTTCAGATGGTGGGCCCAAACATTCGTCCTAAAACTGAACATGAATTTTTAATCAATTCGTAAATTTTGTCGTGACAAGCCAAAAATCAAAATCATTACAAGTCAGAATGCACCCAATATTAATACAATAAAAGCTGAAATCTAAAGCCGGCATTTTGATTAACAGTTGGATTACTACAGCACCGTTAACTTACAACGCAGCAGGGATCCCGTCCTCCGGCCGGTATAATGTATATCCAATTTCTTTTCGTGCCTCCTTCCTTCTTAGTCCTCCATCATACAACCTCCCCCCTCACTGCTCCCCATCCCTATACTCCCTATTATACCATTCTCTCTCCTCATCTCCGGACTATAAACCAATCCATATTCCATAATTTGAATAAAATACGTAAACCTTTTTCGAAATGTAGGCAAGTAGTAACTACAAGTATTTGGTTTGAAGCCATTATAGAGATAAAATCACTGTCCGAAGCAGAAGCAACTAATATGCAATGTAAATTGTAAAGACGCAGTCATGACATGGATATCCTCATTACACCCTTCATGCATATTGCAAAAGGTAGTATCTATTGTGATGTTTCTTCTGAAGAAATATGCCATCACCTTGACTCAACTTTATAAGCATATGTTAGCACATTTGTATGTTATGAACTGTCATAGTACTATTTATCGCCATTTCTGCAGCAATTTCTATCATTGCAAAATGTTCTGACTTCTGTCATAAACTCAATCGCAGATTTGGCAAACAAAATTCAGGTTTCTCATAACCTTATTACTATAAACCCTAACTGATCACAAGCAGTTAATGGGAAGGGCGGTTGGAGGGAGGATGGAAGTTGGAGGAGTAGAGGAAGGGACGGTTGGAGGGAGGATGGAAGTTGGAAGAGTAGAGGAAGGGACGGTTGGAGGGAGGATGGAAGTTGGAAGAGTAAGGGAAGGGACGGTTGGAGGGAGGATGGAAGTTGGAAGAGTAGAGGAAGGGTGTGGTTGGAGGGAGGATGGAAGTTGGAAGAGTAGAGGAAGGGACGGTTGGAGGGAGGATGGAAGTTGGAAGAGTAGAGGAAGGGACGGTTGGAGGGAGGATGGAAGTTGGAAGAGTAGAGGAAGGGACGGTTGGAGGGAGGATGGAAGTTGGAAGAGTAGAGGAGGGGGCGGTTTGAGGGAGGGTGGAAGTTGGATGAGTAGAGGAAGGGGCGGTTGGAGGGAGTATGGAAGTTTAAAGGGTGACGAGAAGAAGTATAAGCTAGGAGAAGGGAGGGAGAGAGGACGGAGAGAGTACAAGAGGGAAGTGATCATGGAGATGATGGCTCAGATCAGAAGTCTGTCTTGAGATGTCCTTCGGTGTCAAAGATTTGATCAATAATATGTAATCACAGAGCGCTATATATAAGTATACATACTTTATATATATGCTTTTCCATCAGACTATAAAATCAGGCAAAAGTTCCACTAAAAAACATTTCAAATACTATAAGATCATAATCAAATTTACGACCCAACGGAATTTCAAATGAGCTAATTGAGAACTGGCCAGAGCAGCGTGCGATTAGACAATGGAATTATGTAATACACACGGTTTTAAAGTGCATAATATGCTTATTTATGTTGACTGTCACTTTTGTCTTTTGCTCTCTTTAGAGTCGAACGAGTATCATTGTATAATTGTTGTTCTGAGATGTGACTAATTATGTGGCTGTACAATGGAACTATTAGATCATACCTAAGGTCATACGAATGTGTTAAATCTTTGAGAAATCGATTCGTCTTCTCGTCTAGGTGTCGATTGCTGACTAATTTGATTATTTAAATATATCTGGTTTCCTTACGTAATTAATGGAACTGATCGGTAAAAAAATGAAACTATCTGCGAACTGTACCGTAAAGTGTATAGTGTATAGTGTATAGTGTATAGTGTATAGTGTATAGTGTATAGTGTATAGTGTATAGTGTATAGTGTATAGTGTATAGTGTATAGTGTCTATAGTGTATAGTGTATAGTGTATAGTGTATAGTGTATAGTTATAATGCATAGTGTATAGTGTATAGTGTATAGTGTATAGTGTATAGTGTATAGTGTATAGTGTATAGTGTATAGTGTATAGTGTATAGTGTATAGTGTATAGTGTATAGTGTATAGTGTATAGTGTATAGTGTATAGTGTATAGTGTATAGTGTATAGTTATAATGCATAGTGCATAGTGTATAGTGTATAGTGTNTAGTGCATAGTGTATAGTGTATAGTGTATAGTCGTATAATGTATAGTGTATAGTGTATAGTTCA
>JH154831.1:87300-99905 GCA_000226015.1 Mnemiopsis leidyi | reverse complement strand
TAGTGGAGCTTCTGTACTGGAGCAGAACAGTAACAGTAACAACTCTAGTGGAGCTACTGTACTGGAGCAGAACAAGAACAGTAACAACTCTAGTGTAGCTACTGTACTGGAGCAGAACAAGAACAGTAACAACTCTAGTGTAGCTACTGTACTGGAGCAGAACAAGAACAGTAACAACTCTAGTGTAGCTACTGTACTGGAGCAGAACAAGAACAGTAACAACTCTAGAGGAGCTAATACGCTGGAGCGTTGAGTAGGGACCCGCGGCTTTCGAAAACATATTGTCTTATCGACCGTTAAACTTTAAGCAGGTGCGTCCAACTAGTTATTTAGTTAGATCTTGGTAAATATGCAGTACAACTAAGTACAAGTTGGGGTAGTTTTATCATTAAATTTTTATCAGATGACGTTTACATGTATGACTATTGACGACTATTTTAGGTCGAAATTGATTCATATATTCGGGTCAAATTTGATTAACTGGGTGCCCGGATTTACTGGGTCTTATCTCTTTTCCCCCGAGGGGCCCGGTAAAACAGGGAATGGCTATATTATTCAGCTGCGTTTGGGTTGATATTGATAGAGACATAGTAGTAAGACGCCGGTAAATGTACAGTTTCAGAGGATGGCCATCAATATCACGATTAATTACTTTACTTCCACTTTCACTTTCGCTTTCACTTTTGCTTTCGCTTTCACTTTTTGCTTTCAGCTGACTTGACATGTGCGGGGTACGGTGGAATCAGCTGGGCGGTTATTGTTGTACTGTTTGTGGTGGGATTACTTTGTAATGCGCGTCTTTCTGGAAGCTGGATACTTGCAGCCATAGGTACGTGTATTTATAACGTATAATGTATAGTGTACTTTAATGTATAGTGTACTTTAATGTATTTTAATGTACTTAATTTAAAGTATATAGTTTAGTACGTGTATTTATAACGTATAATGTATAGTGTACTTTAATGTACTTAGTTTAGTAAGTATATAGTTTAGTATTTACATGTATATTTTCTAATTGTAATTCGTTTGTATGTTTACATTACTTGTACTTTAAGTTGAATTTATATTTGTATTTGAAATTACAATTAAATTTGTATTACTATTAGAAGTAGTACTTCTAGTTGTACTAATACTATGTACTAGTTGATGGGATATACATTTGTGTGGTTGGTAGTATACAATATAAATTAATGTTGTATACATTTATGTTGTATACAATTATGCTGCTTTTATTTGATTTGTTTACATTTATGTGGTGTACATATATGTAGAAAAAAAGTTGAAATAAATGCAGGCACGGACGTGATGGAACACACACTGTGATTAAGAAACCGTTAATTTCTGTGTATTAGAAACCGTTAAGTTATGTGTATAAGTTCTCTGTGTATAAGTTCTCTGTGTATAAGTTCTGTGTATAACCCTCTGAACAATAATGTTACAGGATCTCTCCTATCACCCGCTCTCTGTCTGGCAGTAAACCCACAACCGCTACGCTGTACCGGGTAGGTACACTGCACAATGTACGATGTACAATGTACAATATACAATGTACGATGTACAATGTACGATGTGCGATATACAATGTACGATGTACAATGTACGGTGTACAATGTACGATGTACAATGTACAACGTACGATGTACGATGTAAAATGTACGATGTACAATGAACGATGTACAATGTACGATACTAGAATATAACCGTTATCTGTAAATGTAATGCGCGTATATTTTCGATATTATTACACGGGTAACTTATATTTGTAATCACATGTGCAATTATAAAATGTAAGTTTTTATTAACACGCTATGGTCGAGATTAACACGCCTAAAATCATTTGGGACACCATCACTAAGTTATTAAATGAAGAAACGGTCGCCTTCTCTTACTTAGAGAAGCAAAATATTGAGCCCAGTTTTAAAGGTGTGCTGCATTAAAATTGCTTTCCATTCCTAGATTATTCAATTTTCGACACAATTCAAAAAACCCCGTTATTGGTAGCTTTGTTAAGTGTGGTTATTAACGAATATATTTCAGATTATTCGGGGAAGTAAAGGACGACCAAGAAAACTTCTTCCTCGAGGGACAAGTAATAATAACAGCGATAGCCGCGATACTTTTCGGCATCGTCAGTATCAGGATTATCGTGGTCGGGAGAAACCACGCAGATGATAGCAACCCTTATCAGCAAGTCAACGCGTTGCTGTAGCAACCCTTATCAGTAAGGTAACGCGTTGCTTTAGCATAGCTATAATTTACTTATAAAATGTTATCAGATGTGCTTTGACATTTTCTATTGGTGGTGGCATAATACTGGGAAACAGTTGGACAAACACTTTCTCATTCAGAAGTTATTCTATTTTTACCCCGGCCTTATCACATAGTATTCTCATTTTAAATCTTTTTTTGAGTTGTTAGTTTTTTATTACTTTGGGTCTTTACTGGAAAACTTTACAGAAAAACTGAGTAACTGTATCAGCTATCATTTTAACTTTTTTATAATTATAGAGAAAGGCATTTTTAGGTCACAAAATTTTCGGATCATCTGACAGCGTTTGAAGAAGAGAAGTTAGGCATGGCCAATAAATTTCGAGAAATGACATTACGTGTTATAATATTTGTGACCCCTTCCTAAAATAACTTTCTCTAGCGGGCGATTTTTCTCTGTAATCTGTATCAAATAGAGATCATACTTCAGAATCAGAGGTTTGAATATTTTTAGCTTGTTTTTATAGAACGATTCATAGGAAGATTAATTCTTATAGCTTCAAGTGGTTCAAGCGAAATGAAATTGTATTGCTTTGGAAATCATCATAAATAAATATTCAAATTATTCATCCAAGCTTTTTTCAAAATAGGTGTCCTTCAAAGGTTGCTTATAATTCAAGTTACTAACAGTAAAATTGTTGGTGTAGCAAAATAGGACAACACAATATAAATACGAGAAATTAAACTTCTCGTAAATAAGTCATCACCCGTTCAATGAATAAATCATTAAAAATATAAAAATATGTTTATTAAACTAAACTTATGAACCTCACTTCAAATACTATGTGCAATCAACCAAACCAAGAAAAAATATCTACCCACCAGGAGAACATCAATAGTCAAACCTCAGGAACACATTTAATTAATTAATCAATTAATTGATCAATCTGCCTTCTTCTAAATACAAAGTTTAAATGTTTCCTTGAAAAAGGAGAACACCAGTCAATTTTAGATTTTTGTTGACAAGGCTATCCCAAGTTCAATTTTTCATAACGTTACGTCACCACAATGTCACGTGACGTCATTACACTAGCAAGTGACTTCACAAAAAGTCAATATTCCACTCTTCAGATAACACAACATTTGGTTTCTTTATCGTTACTGATTTTTTCGTCTTGTCAAATGTCGAAACTAGAGGTGAACCTGAAATTTATTAAATTGATAAGTTATTTTCGCATTAACTTCTACTGTAAAATTAGTTTAGTGATTGTGAGAAAACGGCTCCCTAAAACAACAAACTCGATTGAGCCATCCTAAATTTCCCTTCTAGTTCTCCCCTTAAACATAACTTGAAATAACACACGTACCGTTAAGAGACGCGGAAAGTGGCGAGTCCAGTCCCAGAATAATGATCCTTTCCACCGCTGCACTAACGTACTTTCCTGAGTTAGCTGCTCGCCTGGTCACGTGGTTTGAGTTAGAAATATTTGAGGTCACATGATAAGTTCGAGTTTGGATCACGCGACTCGGCTATAATCGTTCCTGGATCTAAAGTTCGTGAGGCAGACAACGCACACGATCGCACAGGTACCGCACTAGTATGCATTGTACAGTACACTGGACAAAGGTCTTATAAGTAGCAAGCTTCTAAGTTCAACTGCGCCACCTAGCCGTTAGGTCTTATCAGTTTAGCAAAACAATAAATTACCGTAAACCGTAAATGGGGTAAAAATTCTTACCGGCAAGAGAGTTTATTGCTGGCAAAGTCGAGTAACTGATGACTAAATTTGTTATTTTTATACTCGAACGATTTTCCATCGTCTATATACGCTTCTCCTTTCGCTTCCCCCTGGTGAACAGTGATGTTCAATATTACCATTTATTTGATATAATTTTGAATCTTACGAGCATATTATCGAGAATATTAGTCACACTACCCCACGCGTGACGTCACACTGTCTGTAACGAGACGTCACGCTGTCCCTAACTTATTACGTCACACGAGTTACCTGTGTACTAAGGGCGACAATCAGGGTGTAAGGATCCGACTCCATCAACTGAGAAGATCTTCTTACCCTCATCTTAGTCGCTATTATACTACCTGCAAAGCGATACGTTCAAACTTGACTACGTCTAAGAAAATAGTTGTAAATGATGACAATTTCGACATCAATAAGTTATCACAATCAGCAAATTTCACGAGATCAAAAGTTTTAATTAACTACACATTCCGATCATATTGTAAATATTTGAGTGTTTACCTCCTTTAATGTAAAGCGGGATTGAGGACAGTTTTACAGGAATGTGTATTGTACCAGCAGAGTACTTTGTATAGCTGTGGTAGTCGTACCAAACCTGTAAAATATTTCCTTGTGTTTCACTGAAATCGAGAGAGATTTTAGGAAACTATCCAAGACTCCTTGGTTGGTCTCGATGCTTAATTTGATGATACTTAAGTTGTTGATAGATTATTACGAAAACAGAGACGTAACAAGATGAAATAAAAACTTTTCCTTGTGTTTAACAAACCTGAGGTCCAGGAAGAACTACGACGTGACTCTTCTCGTTGGACTCCAACACGGGAGAAGAAAGTAAACTGTCACCGAGCTGGAACTCAACTTGGTTTGTGTAGAGGGACGTGTCTTCGGGGTGGTCGTACCATAGTGGTCTGAAGTAGTGTCGTTGTCACGGGACGTTATTACACTGTCACGTGACGTCATCAAACTGTCACGTGCCGTCATTACACTGTCACGGGACGTCATAAAACTAACACGTAAATTTTTGGGCCGGCATTATCATCTGATTATAATTTGTTGTTTTGTTTCAGTTTCGCGAAAAACCGAAACTTAAAAAGACAGCGAAACTTTAAAAGACAGCAGGTCTCGGCATAAAATCCGGGGGCCGGCCTGGCTGCCTCCCAGATTCTCACGTGAAAATCTTACCTCATAATAGGGGAATTATCGATAGATGCTTTATAAAACTGAGTATAGATGTAGGGCAGTAACTGATATCGCAGTATGAGAGCATCTCTTATCAGTGCTGTGTTTTCCTCTCCTGAAACACAAGGATATATTTTAAACCAACTCTTATTAATCACTACTAAGGGTGAACAAAATCGGAGACACTTGGACGAAAAAACGAATTTCCCGAGAAATGACGACAAAATCTAACCGAAGAGCCAGGGTTCTCTGCGCCGAGTATCAATGTGAGCATGGGCACGTAGGAACGGCTGTAAAACTCCAACCTGCGGTGAGGAATCACTTAAACTATTTGTAATGGTCGTTATATTGGAGTACACTGTATATCACCCTGTATATGAAACCTTGTTTTTCCAGAATTGTGACTAAATACAATCCACCACCGACAGTGAAATTCTGGTGTCAAAATTGGAAGTTCTAAAACACATTACCTGGTACCATCTAACAAGTAGTTCAGTAGGGGGGTTGCCAAAGAAACCCCCAACATCGGCCCCCACGAAGGGGTACCCCGCCACGTTTAGCGATAACAACATGGGTATCGACATTCTGAGATGCTCCCACGAAGCGTGGTTGTCTCCCGTCCATATTGGTCCTGAAGTAAGTTAATTGTTTAATCAATAGGTAAATGGGTAAATAGGTAAATAGCTCAATATGTGAATAGGTAAATAGGTAAAGAAACAAATTTAATTAATCTCGGTGTTGTTTCGTTTTTAGAGCGGGTCGGTTCATAATCATAATAATGAGTAATACTCGGAACTGAGTCTAGACACGGAACTAAGTCTACGTTAAGTCTCCCAAAAGGTATAAGGGATATCCGAATAAGAGTCAGTCCACTTACTCAAACCTAATATCCCTTTTAAAATTGCACATTCTTACAAGAGCTATCGTCCCTAAAACTTTGACTTACCAACCCTATGAGAACCAACAAAGAAAGCCCGAGAGAGGACGAAGGGTCGGGCGGTGTTCTGGGACCTGTAGAGCTGGCCGTCACGTGTGGCACGGTGCATGTAGTAACCGTAGATATTGTGTACGTCCCGGTGTTCCCAGTTCTCAGCGTGTAGGTTGTCTTTAGGCATACTGACCTGGGGGATGTTTGTTAGTCTGAACTAAGTAAATACTAAATTAATTGAGCACTAATACTGACCTGGGGGATGTTTGTTAGTCTAAACTAAGTAAACACTAAATTAAATGAGCACTCATGCAAACTAAATACTTACAGATTATTTTACTACTACCAGTTATATAGTTAACATCGCAAAGCCAATTCTAATGGTTGAATTGACTGCACTTTTGAATTTTATGACACCAATCCCCAACCACAAAACCTATTGTCCAAACCTCAGGTCCGTTAAAGACGCTAGGTTCGTTCATGTCGTTCCAAGTAAACAAGGTGGGTGAAGATCCCTGATACTTGTCGTAGGCAAACTGCTCGGCCCACCATTGTCTGGCGCAGGGTGAGGTGTAGTCCACCCAGGAGCTCGTACCTGAGTTGTGACGTCATGGCACGTGGTGTGACGTCATAACACGTGGTGTAGGGTCATAACACATGGTGTAGGGTCATAGCACATAGTGTTGTGTCATAGCACATAGTGTTGTGTCATAGCACGTAGTGTTGTGTCATAGCAAGTGGTTTGAGGTCATAACACGTGGTGTAATGTCATAAAACGTGGTGCGGCGTCATAACACGTGGTGAATCGTCATAGCACGTGTTGTGACGGCATAACACGTGGCAAGGCATCATAACACTTGATCCCAAAAGCACAAAAATCATATCGAAAACCAAAGTTTAAGTTATGCAGTGACAAGAGCAAGTCAAAGGTAAAACCTTAATTTTTACTTAATTTCTTATTAAGGACCCATTTACAAAAAATACCAAACTTAAATCTTCACCTGGCCAACAGTGTCCCTCGAAGTTTCCCCCGTCTTTGTTTTTAACGTAAATTCCACAGGATACGTGATCCCGGCCAGCTGAGTACAGATCCCAACTTTTATCAACCTGAATGTGAGACGTATACATTGACACTACTAGGTGTAGTAAAGTGTATAGTACACTATGTGTATGTACACACAGTGTATAGAACAATGTATAGTACAATGAATGAGGCTGTAGTATCTTGTATAGTGTATTGTATATAAATTTATCCAGGGTGTATTCAATAACATATTTTTCCATTCCAACACGCAACTGATTAAGTCAGAACAACAGAGAAGTAGAAAATATCAGCAATACGACTAAGTACCAACCTTAATGTGGGGATCGATTATAGTGACCATATTCCGTCCTTTATCAGCTAATGCACTCAACATTGCTTTGCTATCCGGGAATTTTCGGCCATCCCAGGAGAAATATCTGAAATGTTGGTGTCAAATTTCAAACACAAGGAAAAGTTTTCTTCATCATAATCTAAACCTATTTTTTTGCATCAATCGGCGTCAGTAGGAGTAATCCTTACCTGTGGCCTTCGGGCCATAGTAATGGATAACTACGTGATGAGGCAGGTCACATGATCACTTGATTAAGCGACCTGGACTACTCGGCGTGACACCCGAGCTAGCCACCTCTGATTCTCCTACTTTCAATATTGAAGAAGATAAATGATTTTAAGATAGTTCCAACTAGACAGGTTACCAGGAAGATCAAACACACGCACATAGATATTGATGTAACATACCCTTTCTAAATTGTCTTTATTTGAAAGTGTAAAAATGTTTGCCCTCTCTTACCTTTTACCGTTAGTGTGCTCGATATCTAGCCAAATCACATCCATAGGTATGTCGTACTTATCGAAATTAGAATCCACTCTGAAAGATTTATCCTAAGATAAATGTAAAAACAAAGCAGCTGTTTAAAGATAACAGATCAATTTAAGATACTATGTCCTTAACAAGAATAAAGTTTGGTATTTCAGTTGGTCCAAATGTTTGTTGATCAAAATATGGACTTAAAAATGGTCTCATAAGATCGTTGAGATTCATTCGCTTTAGTTTATTAAATGCTTGGTTTTATATCAGGCCTTGCAGTTCGAATCGTTTCATAATCAAACAGTTTCAATTGAAAGGTCTGTAATAAAACCAAGTGTACAGTTTTTCATATCATAGCTGTAAGATTCGCCAGGCAGGTGTTCGAGTGCTAATTCAACTCGCCTCGACAATAGGTGCAAAACTAGAGCTGGTCCAATCAAAACGTTCAAAACGTAACGAAAACTTGATCCAACAACGCCATTGAAGCACGTTGTTTTTTGACGTCATGTGGGATGTGCGGCGCAAAACGCGCGCAATGAATGGTTGACCAATAATGTCATTATACAACGAAGTTCGATAATCTAGCAATAGCAGCGATGATTTCCCAAAGTGCGTGGTTAACTTAAGTCAGTGCGAATGCGTAGGTACTCTTGTGCCTAACTACTAATTACCAATATATTGGCTCAAAAGAGTAAATAAAAATGAACATCAGTTTACACCCATAGACCACAGTAAATTTTCATTTTTGTCTGTTTCAATGAGTTAAGGCGACTTGTAGTAGTTCAAGCCAAGCGGCGAAAAAGAAGTTTAGAAGTGATGTTTAAAGTTAGCTTACCCTAAAACATCGTTTTGATCATTGTAGTTCCATCTACATTGGTGATATGATATAGCGAACATCTGGGATAAATGTATGTAAAAGTGTATCAGACTTCATGTTAAATAGCATTTGTATCAGACTTAAAACCCTATATTGAGATAATATAGGGGCTCGTAGAATGTCAATTTACAAAAAGAGTTAACTTGAAGTGATGTCATACCGGTGGCAAGTAGCTTGGTCCAAATACATTGCTGTATTGTTTCGTTACATCTTTTGGTGTGGGACCTAAATAGTGGGGGTTTAATGACAGTGTACTGTGTACAAAGTTGTATAGCGGTTACTTTATTCTTTATTCATAAAGTAAATTAGGGGTTGAGGTAAGACGACCACGATTTTTAAACGCTTGACATACGTCCGGGTTTCATGGTCATGGTCATTGGTCAGTGCCTCATCCCCCCTCCCCTAAATTATAGTATTATTATAGCATATGTTTGTTTAATCAGGGTAAAAACTCTAAACAGTACCAAGATATTCTATTTCCGTTACTTATAACCCAGAACAGTTAGAGTTTAATAAGCTTATGAAGGAAAATAACAGAAATAAACATGTAAGAATCACCTAGGAATAAGAAGAGATCAAGCAGGCCACTCTCCGACATAAAGTGTGTGTCAACCCTGTTTACCTCGTCTGAAGAGAGGATGGACGAGAGTACTCGCCCTACAATCGACTGAAATAAAACAAGGATATTACACGATTAGTGAATTCCTATCAGACCAACCGGCGACCGGATTTAAATAACCTGCTTAATTCTTAAACTGCTCAGTGTAAAGTTGAGTAGAATAAGTTTAACAACAATATGGCTCAACATTTGTTGATCTACGATAACTGAGCAACTAACTAGAGTAGATAGGCAAAAATGAAGAGTACCAATATACCAACATATCCAACAACAACAAGATATAAAGCTTCACAAACCTTTTCATTGCTGTAGTTGATATCCACCCATGTTTCGGCAGCATTAAGCCACATCATACCAACACTGCGTTTAGCGCTCAGCGCGTGAACGTACGGAATAGCGCCGTACAGCGCCATCGGGTTGTCAAGTTCGTACTCGAACACATCCAAGTTGTAGAGACGGTACGGGTCCGTATTCCTGAGTTATTGGTTATTATCTAGATTTACTAAACTACTATGAGGTCTGTCTTAACGGTTTTAGGATGCTACTCACATAATAACGAAACTCGTGACACTGTTTATAAAACATAGCCCTCATACCTACTTAAATTAACTTAACACATAACCAGCAAGTTTTTAGTTTCGTTAATGGAACTCAGGTGACATTTCTAAAATCTGTATCACGTGACCCAACTTACCCAGTCCCCTTGAGAGCGAGCGTGTCAGCATGTTCCGGTAAACCGTACAACTTGTCAAAACCAACAAACGTCACGTCCAGAGAAATAGCTCTCGGTCCTCTGAAGTTAATTTTGCATAAACGTGGGGTACGTGTGTTGTGACGTCGTGTCACGTGTTTTGTGACGTCATGTCACGTGGTGTGTGACGTCATGTAATGTACTAGAATAAGGTATAAATGAAAAACCAACAAAAACTAAAAGTACCTAGGATTAGAATCGTGATGCGAGTTAAAACTTTCTTCCCAATCCATCTTAGCTATCTCCTCAGCAGATATCCCCAAATCATCATCCTCGTTCTTCTCCTCCTCAGGCTTGTCCCCTTCTTCTTCTCCTCCAACTTTACTGCAACGTTTATACGGTTATTGTCTTGCTTGTCCGTGTTTTGATCATGAAAACGTTGTCCCTTAAGATCAAGGCTATACTTGCAGTGCAGTTTGTTTTATAATATCTTAATTAGAGGCTATGGATTTAACTATAGCTATTACTTAAAAAGTTAGAGACGTATAGAGGAAATCTGTAATCGGTGAATTTTATCCCTAATCATTAATTGTTTTAGCCGTAAGAGACAATGTAAGAGATGAGAGAAAACTTAATCGGGTTAAATTTCATAACAAATATGTCACGGGCAAATATGTTTTGAAGCCATCCATGCACCATATGTTTAAAAAGTTCATTATGGTCAAATAGCAAATACAGCGAAATATGGATTATGATTTCATTAACAGCAAGCTTTGATTGCAATTTATTTATTCGCAACTTATTTCATTTTTGTCAAGATTTAAGTTCGCAGCGACTTGGTCATGCCAAAACAGCAAGAATAATTAAATTGAGTATGACTCCGAAGGTAAATGATTAAAAAGGCATAAGCAAAAAGAGAACACGTAACGAAGACTGATCACATAACGTCAATTAAAATACAAATCTATCTTTAAAAAATTAATTGTGCTGAATATTTGTCGCATCATTATCGTACCTCGGCTTACTTTTAAAGGACTTAATGAACTTGCTCCCTAGGCTCAATGCTTGGCTTCCTAAATCTGACAATTTCTGTCCTACTCGCGAGATGAGCGATCTGCAAAACGAAGTCGTTACCATGGCAACGAGCGTGACGCAATTGTTAAGTGCATGTGCTTTGAAGGACAATGCCTTTACAACTTTGGGATTAAGTTCGGTTTAGCTTTACTGCCGAATAGTTAGTTTGATGCTTCAATAGCTAAAATTATCTCAAAAGCGTGACGATAAAATGCAGTTTTTGGTAATAATAATTCAGCAGTTAAATAGGATCATATAGGCACAGTACTAACAAAAAACACAAGTCACTGACAGATTGCTATTGTAAAGCACCTATCATGAACATCAAGTATACTTAAAGTTTTCCGAGTATTGGATGTATCAGTAAATAAGCTGCATGCACCCAGGCCTGGCTAAGCAGGAAGCTATGCGTTTCCATGGCAACAAACACTCACGGTTTCAGGAGCTGTGTCTCCACGTGGAATAGTCCGCGCGCATTAACGCTAGCGACCAGCTCCTCGCCTGCATACACATCCAGACGTAGGGGGTTGTAAGTTAAAACCACCTTGTTAGAGGAGAAAGAAAGAGTGGCAGTCTGGGCAGACTTGCTCAGTGTACAGCTGAAAGTGAAGGAGTAAGCATTGATTAAGTGAGTGTTATATCATAAAACGTTTTTAACCAGAACTAGTTTTATCGAATTCGTCGGTCTTTAAATTTTCATACTTTATGTTATCGAAAAAACAGTTATTTGACACCAAAGATTTACTGAAGATAAAGATATCAATGATAGAGGTAGAAACAAAATAAAGTTCACGGTTTACCTCTGGTCTTGAAGGGGGGCATCACCAAAACTATCGACAGGGCTGTAACGAGGACGTACTGGCTCTCTCTCTTGAGCAGTTAACCGTACTGTGTTGTCCTGAAAATTAAGGCACAGTTGAGCGGCTACTAGAATTGCTAGTTTTAATTAGGAAGCAAATTTGCGATTTTATTTTTCTCTGGCCACTTACACGGACACAGATATTCTTATTCAAGATTTCACGCTTGTTTTTCAATGCTATTAATTTTACAACGCTAATTTTACAACACCGTTATATTCTCTATATATTCTCTACATATTCTCTATATATTCTCTATATATTCTCTATATATTCTCTATATATTCTCTATATATTCTCTATATATTCTCTATATATTCTCTATATATTCTCTATATATTCTCTATATATTCTCTATATATTCTCTATATATTCTCTATATATTCTCTATATATTCTCTATATATTCTCTATATATTCTCTATATATTCTCTATATATTCTCTATATATTCTCTATATATTCTCTATATATTCTCTATATATTCTCTATATATTCTCTATATATTCTCTATATATTCTCTATATATTCTCTATATATTCTCTATATATTCTCTATATA
>JH154831.1:65814-76546 GCA_000226015.1 Mnemiopsis leidyi | reverse complement strand
CCCTTGTAGGTTGATAACCTATTGTTGCGGCCATCACGCGCTTTTACGTTGTCTCACGTTGTGACCCTTTTCACGCCGCCGCGCGCTTCGCGCGCGCCGGAGGCTGCCGCTTCGCGGCAGCAGGGCTATGCAACGTGTAGCAACTCTTACGCATTTCTGGCCTGGCGAAAAAATTTTAGACGCGCATCGCCCGGTAACTCCCCCGGAGGTTTTCAAAAAATTTTAAATTTTTTTAAAAACTTTTTGAAAAGGGTCACAACGTGAAACAAAATTGACCAAATAATATCCGTGGCCGTCTATGGTCTAACGTTATAGCAGGATTGTAGGTTGATAACCTACTGTCGCGGCCATCACGCGCTCTCACGCATTGCATTTCTGGCCTGAATTTCGAAAAAAATTCTAAACGCACATGGCCTGTTGATAGCAGAAGAGCAGCAAGCTGCGAGCCACGCGCGAGTCGGGTAACACCTCGACAAGACCATTGACGAGATTATATCCGGGTATCACCGCGACAACAAGACCAAAACTTTGTCCGAGCATTGTAGGTTGATAACCTACTGTCGCGGCCATCACGCGCTGTCACGCATTTCTAGACGCGCATCGCCCGTTGACGTGATGGCCGCGACAGTAGGTTATCAACCTACAAGGTCCATCCCGAAATCAGTTGTCACGGTGATACCCGACTCTCGCAGCTCAAAGCTGAGCCTGAACGTTTCGTTAGAACGTTAGACGGATAATGATATAATCTCGTCAAGAAATCAGAAGCTTGCTAACTAGGTATTCATTGTCTGACTTCGTCCGACCCTCATTCGAAGCGAATAGAGGAATAAAATGACAAGAGGGTGCGCGCTGCCGTACAAGGTATTCAATGATCAAGAAGTAAAACGAAGCTTTTATTAACGAATGGAAATTAAAATTCTGGCAAAAATCACCAGATGAGCCATATATACAAATACAAATGTCAATGCAAATAAGTGCATATCACCAAAATTACTGCTTTATTGCGCAAAGAAGCAAGCAGCAGCAAGGCTTCTAAAAATGCACAAAATTTTGACATCGCAAGAATTCAACAGGGCTGCGTAGTGAGTTAGGCCAAGTGGCATACTAATTTCGCGTAAAATCAAATACAATTAATATCGAATACAACTTATTATTAACGTTATTAAATACTGTTATTCTTAAATTCACACCAAGGTTTCACAACATTTTCGAATATCAAGATTGTTCATTACCCATGGTTCATTACTCATCATTGTCTTATAGGATTGCTTTACATTTGCAAATCCACAATTCCATGACTACTTACCAATTCCATGACTACTTACCTTGCAGTTGGATAAAAAGTTACAACGTTACCACGGTACAACAATACAAGTTACACGAACGCGAGAAAACGTTAAGAACGTTCTATAAAACACGTGTCACACTGTTACCACCGGTTGTCTGCAAAAACAATAACAAAAATGACAGAGTTAAGTTTACAAATAATTGTCTGAAGTTAAGCTCCCCTATGTAATGTCAAGTGTTTTTCCTACAAGTACTATTGAGTATTTGAAAGAGGAACAACGATAGTTGAAACTAAGATAGTTGAAACTAAGATAGTTGAAACTAAGGTAGTTGAAACTAAGATAGTTGAAACTAAGATAGTTGGAACTAAGATAGTTAAATTTACGATACTTAGTAGCTGAACTTTACAGATTCTAGTAGAGAAACACTAGATAATTAGTTATCGTTACCAAAATACAAAAATAGTGTTATTCAACATCACACAGCGTTCAATGCTAGTGATTTAATTTCTGTTACATATCATAATCTATAGTAAATAGAAGTAGTACAATGGTATTAATATTCAATATTGCATATAAATATTGGCTTGTCTGTAACATACAACATAATTGTTCGCCGCAAATCACAATGAATTTTTAACTTTAAGTTAAAGTCACACCATCTTTGTTTCTGTTAAGTGTGGTTTAAACTTAGGTCCAATGTAGACGACTACAGAGATAACTGTGTCTTGTGACGTCATCAGATTAACAAGTGACGTCATCAGATTAACAAGTGACGTCAGCGGTGCTATTTTGTATCGTGTTGTCATCATTTAACAAAACCTTGTAGTCACATCAGCTAGTCTCTTGAAAACTGGCTATATCGGGGTGTAATCACGTGACGTCATCACGCTGTCACGTGACGTCACTGAGTCGGACACTGACTACCGATGTCCTCAGCGTACAAGTCTGAGAGGAGTGTCCGGATGTTCTCTATGTTGCTTCGTAACGTGTGTATCTGAGGGAAAAGTACTGTTATGTATGTCGGATATGTTATATTGAATATGTTATGTTGAATATGTTAATATGTTATGTATGTCGAATATGTTATGTCTATATGTTGAATATGTTATGTCGAATATGTTGATATGTAATGTATGTCGGATATGTTATGTTGAATATGTTATGTCAAATATGTTAATATGTTATGTATGTCCGATATGTTATGTTGAATACGTTATGTCAAATATGTTAATATGTTATGTATGTCGGATATGGTATGCTGAATATGTTATGTCAAATGTGTTACTATGTTATGTATGTTAGATATATTATGTTGAATATGTTAATACGCTGTGGTATTTCGAACATTATCATGTCATATTGTATATCAACTTTATCAACTACATAAAGTACACAGTGCATTCCACAAACTACTACGTACAGAGGCAGCTTAAGTTACTTACGTTTCTAAGTTGAGCCTCAACAGTAAGATCCTCCTTGTTCGAGGGACGAGGACTAGACCCCAGTCCGAGTAACAGAGATATGTCCAGCTGTTGTCCTTGAGCTCTCATCTGACATACCTGAACACAAGGAAATGTTTTTAAAGTCAGATAAAACCACAAAAAATGTCGCTGATTATTATCTGTAAACAGCCAACTGTTTGAAAGCCTTTTAAGTTTTACTAGGACAATCGCCATAGCACAGATAAAACATGGTTAAAGGACAAAATTGGTATCAATATTCAGTATCATAGCTAACCCACCTCGACGACACCATTGAGATCTTGGAATGCCGCGTTGTACTCCGCCATCAGTAACTCTGAGTTTTCCACATCCCGGTTTTCCTTCGACTCGAATTGTTCTAATTTTAGGATGGCTACCTCCAACTCTCGTTCTAGATCAGATATCCTGCCCTGCAGCTCCTGTTCCTGAGCAGAAAAGTTAGTTCAGCGTTTTGACTAGACACTTTAAACTTTGAGGATACTACACACTTCAAACTTTCAGGTGAGTATTTGGTCAGTTTTGGATCACGTGACAGTGATAAAACGTTCTGATTGGCTGTTACCTGATGACTCCTCCGGTCCAGTTCTGCTTTGAGATCGCCCACTTCAGTGACAGATTTATCCAAACTTTGTGTGAGAATTTTCGTTTTTTCCTGCTCGTTGTTGAACTTTTCATAGTAACCTCCGACCAAACTTTTCGTGCTTTCCTTCTGCGGGTGCAGGCATTTAAGAAATCTTAACGAAAAATTCAGTTGAAATTTAATATTCAAGTCTCCAGCGGTTACCTTGGTTTTATTACCAACATCTAATGCAACCCCACAAGAGCAGTATCAAACAATAATTCCCTCCCCTTACCTGCTCCGACAGTACCGAAATCTCCTTCTTTAACTGCTCCATCTTCTTCTCCATCTTCGCTTTCTCCTGCTCGACCTTCTGGAGCTCCTGTTTGGCTTGGTTGGCGTTCTGTGACTTCAGCAGACTGTTCTGTTTCTCTAACTTCTGGATAGAGTCTCGCATTTCCGTGCACTTCTTCTGGTACTTCTTCAGTTCTGCGTCTTTTTGTTTGGAGTCTTTGGAGGACTCGGTTACTCGGGATTGTTCCTCTTGTAGGTTCTTGTTTTCCTCCGTTAGTTGGGCCAACTGAAACATTTGAGTTAATGTCAGCGGCTATGGTCGAACAGTGCAATGAAAGTCAATCGAGTTTTAAAATGTTACAAATTGTTTAAGATACCGATTAAACAAAAGCTTTCACAATTACCTGCCACGACCTACTATAGGTACTAACGTGTTATCTGCAAGATAATTAACGAAACTAACCACGGATTACAACACAATTTAAGTGCAGCTCAAAATCATTTTAAATCGTATTCATCATTAGTTTGCTAATAGCAAAAAACTAAAAATAAAAACGTAATATAAACCACAAAGTTTACACACAAACCTGTTCTTGAAGTTTAGAGTACTCGTTGACGGTAGGAAGTGTAGTCAGATAGTCTTGTAGTCGAGCAAACTTCCGGCTTATCGACGTCTTCTCTTCCAGTAGTTTTATGTTCTCCTGAAGAGAGGTAATGTCATGTGGGGTGTAAAGGTAAGTGTCAAAGTAGGGATCATAAAGTTAGTGGATATATTTGAAATAATCAAATATAGCTCTACGTTCAGAACAAACAAAATTTTGCTAAAGACGTGTTTTCTCCAATATTGTCGCACTAATTCCCTAAAAATACCAAAAATACACTCCTCCAAAATACCCACCTTCTGCAAGTTCTCCACCTTAACATCGTCCTCGTAACTGCTGCTCACCCCGCTGTCCACCCTGGTCTCCAGCTGCTTCACGTACAGTCTCAACCTGGCTAACTCGTTCCTCTCGTCCACCCCCACGCGCCCACCCCCGAACAGGGGCTTCATTACGCCCGTCTCCGATCTGATGTCTATTCCACTGTGGGGAACGCTGTATTGAGTTTTAATCAAATGTTCGGAAGTGGAATGAAGTGAAGGCAAATAATTAGTTCTGAGAACAAACAAAATCATAACCAACTATAACCACGCGGACTGACATTCTGGTTTCTAGAATTTCCGACAAGCGACAATGAACCAGTGTAGTTAAAAAACCAGTCTCTATAAACACATCAATACAAATCGACATCAAATTATCAATAACTCAATTGACATAGTCAAGCACCTTATATTGAAGGACCTAATGATTGTACACTTAATTAGAAATTAACGTCAAACACAACCCACCGTTTCTCACTGCTATTCCGGGTGGTAAAATGTGGGATGTTCTGATAACTATGACCACGAAGCTTTACACGACGTTTTCGACGTGATTTCAAGTTTTTATCATTGTCACGAGATGTAAAGTTTTTATCTTGTGATTTCTTATCTGCTGCCGTTAATCTCATGTTTTTAGCTCTACGATTGGGATCTATACATGATCCGTTTTCGTAGATCACCTTAGAACCCGTAGCTTTACATGAAACGGATGGTACTGCGGAGATTTTATTCACAGGACTGGTTTTTAGAAGGTCACGTGACTTGAGATTCTGCGTTTTCATTGGCTGGAGGATAGGGTGAGGGCTCTTCTGATTAGCCAGCTGGTTAAAGTTGGACTGTGATTTGTCACGAAAACGTCTGGCAATATCTGCACGTGCAGTAAGTTGGTCACGTGACAAATCACATGAATTAACACGGTCATGCGGTGTTGTTTTCTTCTTCTCTGAAACCCTGGCGACCACAGGTCCAGCTCCTTTCGTGAGAACAGAGTTTTTATTTCCAGTGTGACATTGTGTCTTTTCTCTGAAGGTCCGACTAGATTTGTTATTACTACTGTTGGCGTTGTTACACTTGCGCTGTATTTTCTCTGACGCTAGAAGCTTGTGTTTCATGAGGAACCTCTGGTTTTGTCCCCATCTGATAAGCGGATTGGTAACCATGGAAACGACACCGCATTCAAGATGCGTAAACATTACGTGACAAGATAAACCGCCGACATTTTCAACGTCAAAACAAACGGGACAACACTATCTACTCAACTATTTACAACGATACTGGAGTGATGCTGAGCAGTAACGTAGCGTATTGCGGAGACACGATGGAGCGTCTCCTCCCATTAACGGAGGCAATTAACCAAAACTAGTTACCAGTAATTGAATCCGATACACTTACTGTCCATCATACAGTTACAACAGGGTGAAACTAACGCTGTTAATACACGAATTTGGTGTAATGATTACTGAGGGAGAGATCAATTACCATGCGTGATAGTAATCACGTGGGCGATTAATTGGTCACGTGGGCAAATCATTGACCACGTGCAGTAGTTTACAGAGTGTCTAGAAATACCTGCTGTTGTAAATATAGTATTTGACAAGATAGCGCGGTGCTTGAACCAATTAGCATGATAATTGAGGATAATTAAACTGATTAGCAGACGGGATTTCGTGACGGCCAACAAGGGCGAAAATTACACCTCGTATCCTAATCGAAATAGTGTGTTTCTGTGGGTGTGTTCGTTAGATCCAATTATAAAAATCACTAAATTTCTCAATTTGGGCGGGTCTTTAAGTAGTTGATGTATATCAATATTTCACTTTGTGCCAATGTGCCAGCAGTTTTTAATTTTGTGCCATTCAAACAATACCAAACAACAATTCATCATTAATCTTTAAGTACAAAAAATTGCACAAATAATTAGCTTTATTATACGAAGCAAGTTCTTTTTTCAGTTCAGGTCACTGGTCAGCAGGTGGCTGTTTATCAGCTTACAGGAAAATGAGCGATAACTTTTTAATGAACAAATCTCTAATTTATTTTCAGAACATCAATTCAAAGATTCTAACTAAAGTAGTTAGCTAGTAGTAACCTTACTTCCAGTCTGGAACATATTCTCTGGTTACGACTCCTTTACAGTGAAAACTGTACTGCACATGCTGACCACGAACTGGTCTAAACACAAAACTGTTCTCATGTCAGGCGTACTAGCCGGAACAAGTGACGTCACACATAACGTGACGTCACAAATAACGTGCCTAGTTGATGGTAGAGTACCTCCTGCCCTTGTTGGTAAATAGATCGGAGTCAGAACGACTACACCTAATAGAAGCCTCAGCCTCCTCCTCTCTGAGCACGCCTATCTCTTTCACCCCCAGCCTCCCCGCTAACTCTGAACCCTCGTTAGATTCTGACTTCTTGGTGCTCTGCGGGGATTTACTGGGGTCGAAATTGTTCGAGTAGAGGAAGGAGAGCTGGTCAATGTCGGCGTCTGAGAACCGCTTTCTTCGGGATACGTCGGGGCTGTTGGCGGCGGAGCTGCTTGCGGAGGAGAGTTTGCGGACAAGGTGGGAGGGGGCGGTGTCCTTCTTCATGAGGCCCTCAGGGAGGAAAGGGACGAAGCCCTGAGAAGTGAACTCGGAGAGGGACGTGTACATGGAGTGACGACGTTGGGTTATCTTCCGTTTTATCTGGAGTGGGTGGAGGGAGTCGTCCGTTGTCAGGGAGATCGTCAGGCCCGAGATTAGGTCACGTGACCCGGCCGTTGTCAAGACGTCACGTGAGGTGCATAGGTAGTCGCGTGAGGTGTCACGCGTGGGAAGACTGTTGTCGTGTGACGGCGTGGTGACGTCACGTGGGGACGAAGAGGGCGCTGCGGTTGATGCCACAGCCAGGCAGGTCATGAGATTTTGTCAACTTTGAGGAGCTAGAGGGGTGTGGAGTGTTAGTCGTTAGCTTGTTGTCTCAATAATCCATAGACATCTACAGATCTTAGATCAGCAGGATTAAATAAAATATTACAGTCTTTAAAAACAAGGGATTAATCAACAAATGCATCCAAAATCTTGGATAGCACTATCCAATAAAACCGCAAGTTCAACATCATCAGCAACAGAAATCAAATAAAAACGGCGAGATTTATAAGAACGACAAGACATAAAATAGAGGAACGAGGAGTATTGGAGGCGGCCAAAACGCGGAGAGATATATGCGTTATAATGCACACACTCCACACATACTGCAGTCTGGTATGTGAATGGTATGTAGCTGTCTTAGTCGTATGGTTTCGACCAGGGTTACGTAACCAAGTATCGGTTTACAGAGGGGGGTCGTTTTTAAATAGGCAGCTAATTGGGTGGGAATGTTAGTTTGGGGTCACGTGGAAAGGGGAGAGCAGCCAATCACAGAGCATTATCAGTTTTGTGAAGAACCAATCAGCTTGTAGTATTGAGACTGAGGTTTATTGCTGGTTTGATTGAAATTATCTTATAGACTGATTCTGACGGCATTCTAGTAGTTGAACCGACGAAAAACATAAATTATAGAAACTTATAAGACTCTCCTAACGAGCTAAAAAATTTGCAATGGAAGGAAAACAGTAATGTAAAAACGACCATCACCACTAAGACGGCAATATTGACAGCACTCTGAAGTTTAGACACGGAACACTGTTCTGAAGTTGTGGAGAGGTAGGGTTGTAGTGCGTGTCACGATATTCGGTAGAGTAGTTAACGGTCGTGTCAACCAGCTAGGAGACAATGGCATCACGTGACAGTTAAGCTGGCAAATCAGAGAATAGAACTATGGGAGTAACCAATCAGAGAATAGAAGTACGGTGTATCTAACCAATCAGAAAACAGCATGGTGCAACTAACCAATCAGAAAACAGCACGATACAACTAACCAATCAAACAGCAGCATTTCGTATGAAAAATGCTCGAAAAACCTTGAAAGACGTCTTAAAGACCAAAGAAGTAATATTTGCAGTTGGACACAAAAATGTTTTAGAGAAACTCCCAAAGAAACTCGCTGTATCTCAGCCTATAGGTAAATATAGCTGGCCGATCAGAACTTAAGATTGGCGTCACGTGTTCAAAGCTAACCAATCATTAATTTGTAACTTTGGGTCACGTGACTGAAGAATCGATCAGAAGACGGCTGGTTTGTAGAGGCCGTCCAGGGAAATTAACAGCAAATTTACCGTCCTTTGACCGAATTTCACTCCACAGACAAGGTCAAAATTGTCCGACCAATCAGAGACCTGTTTGAAGGTCACGTTACTCAAACAGCCATCTAAGACAAAAGTAGTCTGGATAGAGTAACATCGTTATAGCGTAACACTGTAACATTGGTACGCCGTTACTACCAATCACAGCAATAGACTTACACAAATAGGTCGCCGAGAAGAAGCGATTATGTTACGAAAGAAGGCAGCTAACGTTAAATGGTAACAGTTACTTAAATTGTAATTTAGATATAATTATATCCAGACGAGGAAAACTGCTATCAGACTCATGACCAATTACTGGCTCAATTTACGAAGCAGCAGGTGGGCTGTATTTAAATTAGGAAACTCAACGTAATGGCCTAATTACGTCATTGAATTTCAAATAAAATCATGCTTACCACAAATCACATTAAAAACAGCAAAACCGATTAGCTCTGCGCAAAGTTCGGTTACAAAACATTTGAAGCTATAATCGCAGAGAGGAAAATTAAATACATGAACTACGAATAACGACTCCGGACTCGACAGCAGATGACCATCTGTTTAACTGTTAATGTTCTAAATATAGCTTTCCGTATATTTTAAGTAACATTACTTAGCACGGTAATATATCAACGTGGATGGCAAAGATCATCGCTTGTCTTGTGAACGTCGAAACACTATAAGTGGGTGGGAAAACGTTTGATTTGATGAAGGAGCAGTTGGTAATGATATGAGGAAAATCTCTTAGAAGAAGCAGTTGATTAAGAAGGAGATAGATTCTAAGGAAAATTTTGATGAAGGAGCAGCTGAGATCTTGACTTAAATACGTCTACTGAGGAACAATGGACTTTATTTTATTATCAAACTTTACACAAATCCGAAGTAGTATAGAAACATCCTAGGGATCTGATGGACTTAGACGGTCTATTTAAACCAGGCGGCCGGTCCGTCCACAAAGATAGAAATGCGATATGCACGCTTCCAGTGACTTAAATAATAACATGGGTTTAAACAGTGCGCACTGCAAAACAGAATCTATTTTAGGAAAAAACCAGAGCACCCGTCGTGCTATTAAACGAGATATAATATCTAATGCACGACAAGAGGTGATAATTGCGAGATAAAACGGGACAAGGAATGAATAATTGAGTATTGTCACGTGATGTGTTTGAGAGTTGAGCGGAGTCACGTGATGAAGAATGTTTAGTGTACGTGGTGGCGTGTTACAAGGATGAGCTAATCTAAATTTAAAATCTTCTAATCTAATGGTTTAAAATGGCTAAATGACCTGTCTGTCGGTTGACCACTGATATAGTAATGAGTCAGAGGTAGTAAGGACGTTGAAACTAAACAAAGCGAAAAGTTTTGAAAGTGTCATTGAAAAGAGCGGGTCGGGGGAGATGTCAGTTAGAAGTGGTGATTGTTGTGACGCAGCTGAGGAACGTGGATATCAATCAGTTCAAAACAAGAAGGCACTGTAAAGATCAGAGGAAGCAGCGGTGTAACATTTTTCCCGCTAGCGCAATGGGCGGCGGCAAATTTTAGAGGGCGACATTTTGCGAATGGAACAAAACTTTGTTGGCAAATATGGCACGGGAATAAAACACTTTAAGGGGCGGCAAAATCTGTGCCGGAGGCGGCAAGTAGTAGCGTTTCGCGCCTTGAAACAAGTGACAACTGACAAGTTATTAGCTAAAATATAAAAAATATCCTATCAAATTTCAAACGGGATAGGAAAGCAAAAGAGCAAAGTAAGGCCACAGAAATAGGATTTGGGAAAGAAAAAAGACATGCGACGCTGTATATACAGTAATTGCGGTTGTTAGAATTTACTGTTGTTTGTGTGTGTGATAGACAGAAAGAGAGAGTGTTTGTGTGTGTGTGTGTGTGTGTGTGTGTGTGTGTGTGTGTGTGTGTGTGTGTGTGTGTGTGTGTGTGTGTGTGTGTGTGTGTGTGTGTGTGTGTGTGTGTCGTGTGTGTGTG
>JH154831.1:50384-60778 GCA_000226015.1 Mnemiopsis leidyi | reverse complement strand
CTAGGCCGGTGTACTTGCCGGGTGTTACTAGAGCCAGGTGTTACTAGGGCCGGGTGTTACTATGGCTGGGATGATACTAGCTTACTAGGGCCAAGTTGGGGTTAAATCAAACAAGTAACTAGTGTAAGATAGTCGGGCCGGACTATATATAACGTGAAAAATATGAAAATTGAACGCGTTGAAATGAACGTAGAAAGAGAGATATATAAATGTCAGAGCAGGTATCATGGTGCAGGGGTGCAAATAGTTCTAGTTAACGAGATTAGTCAAGTTCACCGGGCAGAAGACATCTCCACCACCACGTCCAGCATTCTGTTCTGTGTTATGATTGGTTGAGAAGAGGAGATATTACCCTCTGATTGGACAGAAAAATCACCTGTCTACAAGTAGTTAGTTATGATTGAGAGAAAAAGAGAGAGGGAGCTCTAGCATGTGAAGCTGGTTTTGTTAACAATCTGAGAATGAGATATAGTAAAAAATATGAACGTACAAAAAATAACGGAAGCTGCTCAATTCATATAACTGACGAAATTAATGAAGCATGTGCAAGATTCAAGAGCTTTAAATCGCACAACGTGGATAAAGCATATATGTTGCAGAATGATGTACCGAACCTGAAAAAGTGATTTGCCACGCCCATCTCAACTAATGGACAATTCACAGCAAGAGCACACATACTGTCCAGGAAAAATCGACAAGAATTAGCGACGTTATTTTTAGACAGGCTGGTGCGACTAAAATAGTCCCAGACTTCGCAATCAACAAAAATAGAAGCTGTATGTTATTTCGGTCACTACAGCATTTCAATGGGGGAAAGAAAGAGAGACGGTAGGGCGGAGAAGAGAGGGCGGGGCGTAGGAGCGAGAAAGAAGGGGAACAGTGCCCTAAAATCTAGCATCTCCAGATCTGGCCGTATAATCTGGAGTTACTGAGCTGCAAGGAAGATAGAGCCAGCAGTGAGGAGTGCTTGAAGAAGCAATTACAGCGCATTTCACATAAACTCTCTGGTCAATTATCCCGGCATGCGAAGTTAATTATTCCTGGAATTTCGCATAAAATTGCAGGCAGTTCATGGGCAGACTTGCGAGTTGTTCGACGGAGAAAAATGCGGGGAATTTGTCACGAGGATTGTGGAATGTTGGAGTTGGGAATGTTACTGGATTCTCTATGTCATCACGTGACACTACTGGGCTAGAGCTTCCTTTTTTAGTTTCAGTAAGTCTAGACACTTATTTCAGGATTAAAATTTCAAATTTTAAGGCATGAACTTTGCTGTACAGGTTATTAAGGAAGAAAGCTTGATCAGTTAAGAAAGCAACAAAAACAGTTGCCTGCGCTTAAATCAAAAACTATTTACAAAGTCATCAAAATACTATGGAATACCGATAGGCGTTTAAGTGATCTGATTATAATCTAGGTGGCAAGGATGGTCACTAGGGTTACCACTTTGGTCACAAGAATGGTCATTATTGGGGTTACTCAAGTTGTCTACCATACCAGAAAGTTATCTACCACTATCTACACCATCTTAATGGACCTAAGCTGCTGACATAGTTCTGTCATACATGTACTTAGTGAGTGGTGAATAATGGAATGTCCATGTGCAGGAATTACCAAACCAACTTATTGTTAAGAATACGTCAATGTTACGCAGACATGATGTGAATGTCGTGGGAAATTACAGTTAAGCTGGTCAGGGAATATCGTGACTTTATGACAACTTCATGAGCTAAAGTGTGATAAGTAATTGTACCGTTCGATAGTATTATTATTGTATTATTATATAGTATTAAATTATGGTCTATAGTCTATATACATTATATAGTCTGCAATCTACTATCAAACGAGGCAGCGAGTAAGGTGTCGATTGGCAGCGTCATGTTTAAGACAGATCGAGTAGATAAGCAGCTCTTCCATGTCTTTGTAGATCGTGTTCTAAACACAATATTAATATTGAATATATACCAACTACACTGCTGACTGGTAACCAAGCAATTCTACTCATAAAACATACAAAAACCAAATTGGGTACCTTGACAACGACAACAAAACGCAACTGGATTCCATCACAACTACACTGGTTACCATGAAAACTACACTGGTTACCATGGCAACTACACTGGTTACCATGACAACTACACTGGTTACCATGACAACTACACTGGTTACCATGACAACTACACTGGTTACCATGACAACTACACTGGTTACCATGACAACTACACTGGTTACCATGACAACTACACTGGTTACCATGACAACTACACTGGTTACCATGACAACTACACTGGTTACCATGACAACTACACTGGTTACCATGACAACTACACTGGTTACCATGACAACTACACTGGTTATCATAACAACTTCACTGGTTACCATTCAACAACACATACCTGTCTAGGCTTTCTGCAACTGCACCATGCTCTCCAGATTTGTCCGAGTAAGCGCGCTCCGTCGATTTAGAGTCCGCTTCGTTCATCCTCATTTTCAGCGATTCTGAAGTTTGTGACTTAGTTTTTCATTACTGATCTAGCAACATAGAAATAAGAAATTCTAGTAATATTTGATTTTACAAAGACGACAAATAGTGGCTCCTAAGGATCTCCAAGAGATGTTAGCCACAAGGCGGATGTAGCCTTCTCGTTAATTCGGGAGGATAAAGTGCCCATAAGCGCCCACCGACAAAAAAAGACAATTCACAATTGACATACATATATCTACAAAATAATGACAATTGACATACTTATATCTACAAAATAATGACAATTGACATACCTATATCTACAAAATAATGACAATTGACATACCTATATGTACAAAATAATGACAATTGACATACCTATATCTACAAAGTAATGACAATTGACATACCTATTATATTTACAAAACACATAATGACAATTGACATACCTATATCTACAAAATGATGACAATTGTCAAACCTATATTTACAAAATAATGATAATTGACATACCCATATTTACAAAATAATGACAATTGACATACTTATAACTTCAAATAATGACAATTTACATACCGATGACCCGGTTTTTCTCCTCTAACTCTGCTTTTTGCGCGAGAATAACATCGTCAGAGTTACTGCTATGGCTACTCATTTTGCTCGAACTGCGGAACCGAATAAAGTGTCATGGATCGAGTGCTTAAAACTAAGCAAAATTTACTGATTTCAGTACTGATCAAGTGCTTAAAACTAAGCGAAACATTCTGATTTCAGTACTTAATATCTAAAATCGCTGAGCTTTACAATTAAAGCATTAATCAACATTGTGGGTTCAGTGTCAGTAATTTACTCTGAAGCAGGTGTAAGAAAGTAAGTGTGTTTGTCTGTCAGTCTGTCAGTCTGTCGGTAAGAACTAATCAGTTGTTTAAAGTGTCGTTCCAGAAGAGTAACGGTCTTTTCTACGTCAGTCAACTCATCTAAGTCACTGTGTTATATGTGTTAAATGTGTTTACTGTTTAAATGTGTATTAAATGTGTCAAACACAAACTGGCAAGAATTCAGATTTTACACGGGTTATACTATATGTCATTTGTCATATTGTAAGGTGAAAAGAAATGCTGTTTTGCCCGTTGTATGACTTGTTTTCTACCAAATGAATAATTATACCTAATATCTATTTATGATATTTTTTAAAGCACTGCTTTTAAGTCCAGTTTTAAGTCACCAAAACACAGTTCCAGTATTTTGAGACATTTGAGTAACACGGATCACCAAAAACGCAGCGGGCCCAAAACAACACACACATACCTATGTCTACGATTGTAAGGGTTGTATGTACCCTCGCTGTACTGGTACCCCGGTTCCGGGTATGAGGCTGGTCCTCCGTCCCCTTCTGTTCGCTCTGCAATAACACTCAGGGTCACATTCCGAGCATTCCTTACATTCCTTGTTACCATGACAAGATCAGGCATAAGCTAATATTCGATTACAAAAGGCAAACTAAGTCAGGCAATCAAAGTTGGGAAAGCAGTTTTCGGAATGACAGAAAATGTACGATATAATCGGATAGTAGAATCTGGTTGACCAGGGACAAGTTAAAATAAAACACAGCATAGGTGTTATAGATAGGCTAGGTCACATGGGCAATGGACAGGCTAGGTTACATAGATATTAGGCTAGGTAAGTCTAACAGTCTCTAATTCTTAACTTTGTTTTTAACTGGGCCGACAAAACTATGGGACGAAAGTTGCGTCATCGATTACGTGACGCAGCGTGACAACTACACTGGCCAGCATATCAACTACACTGGTTACCATGACAACTACACTGGTTACCATGACAACTACACTGGTTACCATGACAACTACACTGGTTACCATGACATCTACATTGGTTACCATGACAACT
The DNA here is from genome assembly GCA_000226015.1 of Mnemiopsis leidyi. Lineage (NCBI taxonomy): Eukaryota > Metazoa > Ctenophora > Tentaculata > Lobata > Bolinopsidae > Mnemiopsis > Mnemiopsis leidyi. The sequence goes on along the minus strand of JH154831.1, from coordinate 56,406 downwards.
ACACTGGTTACTATGAAAACTACACTGATTATCATGACAACTACACTGGTTACCATGACAACTACATTGGTTACCCATAACAACTTCACTGGCTACCGTGACACATGCTGGTTACGATGACAACTACACTGGTTATTTTGACAACTGCACTGGTTACCATGAAAACTACACCGGTTACCATGACAATTACACTGGTTACCGTGACACTTACACTGGTTACCATGACAACATCATTACACACCGTGTCCAGGGATTGGATAATGTCCGTATGATCCAGGTTGACCGTTGTACTCCAACCGTGAACAACTCCCCCATTTTCTGACATCGCCGCTCAACGGTTCAGCAGATCTTCCGGTCGACTGAAATGAAAATGAAATTTAAAGAAAAATAATTTAGGAAACTCTTAAAAGGCGTAAAATATTAAAATGATAACATTTCTAGATATGGCCAACTGGATTTTATCTACAATGCCGGTCGATAAACAAGTCAAAACAAGTAACACATGTAAAAACACACAGATAGACAAACCTACAAACTGACGTACAAACTATAAGTAACATAAAATTATATACCTTACCTGTTTTCACTTTATACTGACGCTGGTTTTATTGGCACATTGACACTTACACTACATGAACGTATGTGAGGGTATTGGATAGACTTAAAGTTTGATCTGAGTGTAACCTGTTTGTTGATAGATGACTTAAGTGGGGTTGACAGGTACTTTATGAAGTTAGAAATGAATTTTATTGGATGCTGAATATCATCAAAATTCATACAAATATCAACATTCGGTCTACAGCATGGTGTACTTTTGACAATTCATCTACCCTCGTCAGAATTCTACAGGGCGAACCTTGACGAAGCCTTAAGGAATGTGATCCAGGGTTCAGTAATCAGAAAGGAGAAGCCAAGTTATAACATTTAACAAATAGAAGGCGTGGTTTTATGTTATAGCTACAGTCACTCCCGTTAGATAATTACACAAATAAGGAGCGTTAGTTGAGTATGTAGAGTTAACAAGAATCTTAAGTTGTGCTGGACGGAGTATTGGATAATTCCGTGCAAATAGCTGACATTTTTGTTAGGAATGAGGAAAATGTTTGAGAGCTCAATTTTGAGAGTTGGGATGTTTAAATCAGATATGAGATGAACCGAATATTATTGCAGTCGAGTCAAGAAGTCATTTGTCGTCTCATTAAGTCTTGAGAAAAATATTCAGAATCTTATGAATCATGATATACTCCACAAAAGCCTCGAATACATTAAAAGAAAAACTTACTAAATTAATAAACCAACTCAAAATGAGAAAATTTCTCATACCCGAGAAGTAAGCACAGTGTTGTCGTCCATCAGAGGAACAAACTGAACTGTGTCGTCAATACAGGATGTAACGTTGTTGTCATCACGTGTTACATTGTTGTCATCACGCGTTACATTGTTGTCATCACGCGTGAGATCTGTCGCGTTACTCGTGACGTCATCATTAGTGAGACAAGCGGAAAGATCGTAGTGAATGACAGGAGAATTCAGAGCAGGTTTCAAAGGTGATATTTGGAGAGGAAGAGAGAGTTTAGAGGTGATGGAGTTACTGGTGGTTCTTGAACCTGGGGTGGCTGCCTTGCTCTTTGGTTGTTTGTTGTGCCGGTTACTAAGAATGTTGGGCCGGTTACTAGGGTTACTACGCTGGTTACTGAGGTTATTAGATTGGTTGTTCAGGAGAACTCTCAGTTTCCCATCTCCTTCACGACGCCGAGTTAGCGGGTCGGGGCGATCAAGCGATCTTGAGTTGGTGGTCAAGTTTTTGGAGACAAACTTGGAGAGAGTCGCGTTGAACTTCTTGTTAATCTTCTCGTTGTCCAGCTTGAGACTGGCCACCACGTCGTCACGCGAGTTTAGATCACGTGACCTAGGTGACTTGTCACGTGCTAAGAAGATATCACGCGTGATATCGTTATCGTCACGCGTTGTGGAAAGCCCAACGTCGTCACTAACTGGGTGGGACACAAGGACACTGTCGGACCGTTTAAACCGCAATGAACCGCCAAACCGTCGTTTTCTCTTTATAACATTAATTCCATTTTCAACATTGTCCTCAAAAATTTCATTCCGAAGTTCAGAGGAGACACAATTTTGATCAAAGTCTGTGTCACTTAGTTTGTTCCTAGACTGACTAGGAATGTTACTGGATCGGTTAACATGGTTACATTTTGTTGATTGTTCGTTAGGAAGGATACAGGATGGAGCAGACGAATTGAGGTTGTTTTTCTTGTTTCCGAGCAGTTTACTGAAGTGATCACTAACTCGGTTACCACGGTTACTAAACTGTTCACTAGTTCGGTTACTACGGTTACTAATGTTATTTGACTGGTCACTAGCTCGGTTACCACGGTTACTTGGCTGGCAACCAAGCTGTTCCGCTGCAGGGTGAGTGAGCCGAGCAGTACCGACGGGGTTCAAGGGAGTTGAAGCTAAACTTGGTCTCCAGGTTGGCCGCACCGGACCAGATCCGGACACCGGACCTGACCCGGAAGTGACATTCCGGCGAGGAAACATAAGATATCACAACTCAAATGGAAAACAAAGGAGTAAGATTATTGGGACAAGACATTCAGGGTACAAGTCAGCTCGGAATACGGCGTGTAAAGCAGTTGGTTTGTACCACGTGACCACGTGACCAGACACGTGCAAATTGATATGAGAGATTGTGTAGAGATCATGCGCGCGTCACGTGGCAGCACGTGGGCACAACAAAACGGTCTTATTGGGTGGCGGAGGTAGCAGGATGATTTGTAAAACTTTTGTGTGTGGATTAGGTGTAATTACTTCACAAGATCTCAGATGAAAAGTGTACATTGAGCAGTGTGTGGACATGTAGTCAGTTCAAAAAGCAGTGTAGGCTGATGTTATCAGTTAGATGAAAATACCAAGCATAGCATTACAGTATTCTCAGTAAGACATACTACATTGCAGTGTAGAAAGGTATAACAATTGTTTAGTAATTGTACATGCTATACACGAAGTTATGAGTTGATGATTTTGTGTAAGTTTGATATGCAACATTTTTAGATATGGTGACAATTTAACGATCCTACTTATTAAATGTAGAGGTCTTGTCAGGACGACTATTTTTAGACTTTTTCCATATCCTATCTTATCCTATTTCACCCCGTTTTGTCCTATCTTATCCTATCTTACCCTATTATACCCTATTCCATCGGCAATTTCCCATAAAAACTGGTTAGAAAAATTGAAGTTTAAGTTCAACTACAAACACGAGACAAAATCTGCAACTTACAATTCAGTTTCTCACCTCAGATCGTTCCCGAGTCTTGACGAAGTGATCCAGAGGAGGACTTGAGACGGGAGTGGAACATCTGTCTCTCTCCCTCTCCCCGCCCCCTATTGTCCTGCGTCTCACTATCCCATACCCTCCCTTCCTTATAGACCCCGAGTTGGACGAGCTGGCTGAGGAGGAGCTGTAGCCGCTCTCGAAGGAGTTTTTCTGGACCCGTGGATAGGGAGAGTCCAGCAGTTGCGGGGAAGTCACGCGCGAGTTAGGGACCGAAGTGATATGTCGTGCGTCGTACGGGGAAGAGTTGAGGTAGGGATCCGAGGTTGATGAGTCGAGGTATCTGATGAGGTTGAGGTTTTTGGGGGGCTGGTTGATTACAGGATCGGATACGGAGTGGGAGTTGTCGTCAAAGGTATCAGGAGGGAGCGGGTTGGGTGACGCTGATCTGACGCGCTCGAATGTGTGGAGGGTGTCCAGGGTGTTACGTCTCAGAGCCGAGTGTATCTGCTCCACGGGCTGAGGGGACACAGAGCGAGGGCGGGAAATCACGTGGTTTAGAGATAAGTTTGATGACGTCATGGGCGAGTTTGGCACACTGGCAGGAAGAGAACTCGTGTGAGCCAGGTTGGGACGGTAAGGATGATCAGGTTGATATATAGCAGCCATCGGGTTGAGTCTGGAGTTTCTGCTACTCCGGTTGCTATGGTTACGTGAGAGAGGTTGAGGAGGGTTGGAGACGGACGTTACCGATCTGAGATTCTCGGAGATGTTCCGCAGGTTCCCAGGGTTATGGTGGTTTCTACGTTCGTTGAAGTGTCCGAGCAGGGAGCGCTGATGGAGGAAGGGTGAATCTCGTTGAGGGACCATTACAGTGGGAGGATTGGAACTACCGTCAGGACTCAGAAGTTTTGGGGTGGTTGGTTCGCTTCTCGTCCCACTCCACAGGTCTAGTCCCTCACGGGGTCGCGGAGGTGGCTGCTCGTGGTCACGTGATTCAAACGTGAACACGCTACCTGTCGTGCGTGCCAGCGGAGACTGTGGGTAGCCGCGCGTGCTGTAACTTTGCGGAGGAGACATGACCCGGGACATCACTTCCCGGCAAGGGTTCGGATCACGTGACTGATGGACGGTCCGTTGTGGACCGCGCGAGAACGTCTGCGGAGGATGACTGTTGAAGAACTGCTCGCGCGGAGAGGGTCCCGTTACCTGAACGTACGGGTTGGTCTGAGAGTGTCGCTGTCCGCTAAACTTCCTAGGTCTACCGTTACCATGGTTACCAGCGTTGTTCCTCCTCGGTTCTAAAGATCGTGTTCTGGTTACGGGGTGATGGTTAGGCTGCATGATCGATTCTCGCACTGATTACCAGAGTTATCTCACTCCACCTTTTCATGCGGTGAAGTTTTCAGGGTTGGTCAAAGTCGCCAGTTTGCTTTGGGTTTCCGGAGTTTTTCTATTCACACACTACTTAAACCTACAAGTTATTTGTTTAAGTCACAAACTGTAACTGCTTTAGTGGATTAATAGTTACTTAAATAAGTTACAGAAATTTAATGTTGAAGCTGCGGGACTTAGGAATGCGATGTCAACCGCGGGCGTTTTTCTTTTACGTTGAATAAAAATTTAAAAGCATTAAAGACAAAAATTTGCCTGCGATATCAACACAATCGGAGTAAATATCGTCGGAATAAAATTTACAACAATGAGCTATCAAAACGAAGTTTGAATGCGATAAAAACAAAGAAATATAGATTTGCAGAGCAAGAAGAAAAAGAAGCAATAAAGTTTTAAAGTGTCAGTCAATGAAACCAACTCTACGCTAAATAGTTAATACAAGATCAGTGAACCTAAGCCGGAAAATTTTAAATTAATATTAATTATATCTAGTATTGAATATTATATACCCGCATATATCGTCCGTTCTCACTTACAGCACAAAATCGACAAAAAATAATAATCGGCTGATGACAAGAGAAAAATTACAATGATCAAATGAAGATGAACATCTCCAGCTTCATTCCCAGAGAAACCTATACACAGGGCTTCCATAGTCGCAAACAAGCTAATAGAATCAAGCATTTAGATAAAAAATTTAGATCGAAGCAGTATAGTTGGCGATAAATCAGCGTTGTTGGGGAGCAAGATAGAGATAGAGAGAGTTGTTAAAACTATGTAACTTGGCTCGGCTCACATTCCTTGACCAACGAGAGGTGAGCGCTGACTCCACAAATTGCTCGTTGAAAGCTGACAGCAAGCTTGGGACGCGTCTATATATTCGAGTTTTGACGTAGTATATATTACATGTCATATCTCATGTGCTGGCTGGTAAATAAACATGGTGTATTTGAGAGAGGGGGTTATTAAGTATAAAGGTTGTGTAAATATGAGGCTTCTTCCAAGAGTACCAATGTGATTGGGGTGGCTTTGAGGACTAGACGTTTCGTCTAGACCATAGTTTGAGCAAGGATTTACCATACATACGATTTGAGATAGGAATTAGAAACAGACTGTCTTAATTCACCTGCGTCAGGTGAGCTGATACAATTTGAGTGCGAAACAGACGAGTTTGGCAAGGTTGAGAAATTTAAGATTTAAGACAGGAATCCGGGACAAAGACAAGAAATCGTAAAGGAGAAGAAGGGATCTAGATAACTTGAGAATATCCTGCTGGCAGTAATGTTTATTCTAACTGAAGTAAGAACTTTAGATCTAGAGTGATCTAAGTGAGAT
>JH154831.1:21891-40411 GCA_000226015.1 Mnemiopsis leidyi | reverse complement strand
AGAGAGAGAGAGAGAGAGAGAGAGAGAGAGAGAGAGAGAAAACAGAGAGAGAGAAATAATATCTGGACAGACTATGAAGACAAGTGTCTAGACGAGAGAAAGTCGAACTTTTGGAGTTGAAGTTGTCCGTGGTCTGCAGGACTTCCTGACCTGACTCAACATTGGCGGGGGTTTACACTGCTTAAAATCGTCAGCAAGAGCTCAAATTGGAGTAGAGATTTCCAAAAGTATTAAGGTTTGGTTTGTTTCAAGCCATCAAACTGTGACATGTCATAAAAACTATTATTGAAGGGAAGCTGTTAACAAACAAACGGTCGAGATATTGGTATCTTGCCCGACGTTAAATTGGCTTATTTCCAAGTTATTTTATGGTTATCTAGATATACCTATAAAATAATAAGTTTAAAAGTTCGACTATTAAAAGCGAAAGGTAGCGAAAGTCTAACGAGTATCAAGTAAAAACAAACCGTCAATTACGCAGAGCACGATTGTACAAAGAAGCGGGAGGAGTAAAATAACTGCGACTTGATGAATATGGGCCCTTATCAGAGAAAGACAGGCTTCATCACAGGGGTGCTGGTAGATCATATGTTACCGTACAAAATATACAGTAAGTTCAGCAACACCGCGGAATACACGGTACCCTGTACAGTGTACTACTGCCACAAAACTGTCAAACCATCACGTAGCACAACACGATCTAGCGACAGAGGTTTCTGTGGTTACTCGTTGTTGAGTGGGTACACGCTAAATCCTCTAAGGATTCCTCATGTGTCACAGATAAGAGGACCGGACAGGAAATGGTGGCACACAGGGCCGAGAATTCGGGCCACTCGAGAGACCTGGAAGAGACTTTGAGACCAGGTGTAGACTACTGGAGACTCAGTGTGCTTGGTGGACCGTGAAAGAAACTGTGAGGGATCTGGGGAGGGTTGTGATTTAGGAGGTGAGATACAGATAAGAGATTACGTGAATGGGATGATATCGTGGGATAGTATCTCTTGTAAGGTTGATATCATGATCAAATACGAGGGAGTGCGTATTGGTCAAAACCAAAGTTTTTCTTAAACTTAGGGAACAAGAAATCGCCTTCAATCGGAATAGCTTACAAATGTGACAGAGATGTTATAAGAGTTTTGAAACTCTACAAAATACTTAACTTCAAACTAATCTGGATTAACTTTTACTACTAACGTTCACTACAACACTTCCATATTCACTTAGCTTCCATACGACAGGTAAAAAAGTTTGGTCTAGACAAAATCCAACAAACAACCGACCTGCGAGGGATTACCTAACTTCAACACAGCGTACAGTAAACGTAGGTAATGTATAGTACACGACGTGCCGAGCAAAACCGCGTGAAAAGTAGAACAATTTAACTCTGCCAACTTTTCTAACCAGTCTGGTTAATGGCCGGTAAACGACCGCTATTTTACCGGGCAACTTTAGCATTTCGTTACCTCAATCAACACACTGTTTTTCTAAATTATTGTCGAAATTTCACTTCTACTACAGCCATGTGATGACGCAATAACGCCAGACAAATACAAGCTAACACGTACGTGAAACACACACGTTATCGCCTGGTGTAAAGACCCTAAACCCTAGAAAATCTCGCACCTGTCAAGGCTCCGAGAATAACCTAACGACGCGCCGAGAAGGGGCCCTAGTGCAGCACGTGCGCGCGCGTTTTCACAACAGAAACCCTAGCAACACACGTGAGGTTAGGTCATGCATTGGTGACAGCAAACTATCAAATCGGTAGATAAAATGTGAAGTTAGTTGGAGAGGACGGGGGACACTCGGATACTACCTCCAGTTCTATTTTTAGCAACAAAATCGGTCTAATACGGGTTTCAGGGTAATTTGTGAGGTGATATGATGTAATGGTGTTGACAGCTGTGATTATTGAGAGGCTTGTTAGCGTATCTGATTTGTTCTTATCATACAGGTTAATGATTCGTAGTTGTGTCGTACTACTACAGCTTGAGTGTCTAATTTTCTAGTCGGAACCCGGTTAAGCAGCCAATTAAAAGCTGTAGAAGTTACGCGGTAACGTTTTGATGAAATATGCCGAAATTCCGGGAAAATTCTATGGTATTGGAGAATCTGCATAGTATTATTACATGCCAAACATTGACTGTTTACTTCGGAAATTAAAAACTTCAGATTAATCTGGCTAATTATATTTGTGAAAAAAAATTTCTAAAACAAAAGCAAAACTCCGGAATTTTAGAATATTAAGTGATCAAGTGCGCAAAAAGTTCTCAGTGAGTTTGACAGAAATATGATACATCCAAGAACAACTCACAAAGATCATGTCTACTACTGATCAACTTCCATCGGCAATAAAACTCGTGATTAAACCAACCAATAGAACTAGCCCATTCAAAGTCACGTGAAAAACATTAACCAATCACAGAACGACTTTAACATCACGTGGTTCAGACTAACTAATCAGCATGCGACACTAGCGATCATCCTATTGACATGTAAAGAGTAATAATAACTCATCACAAAAAATACGCGAGTCACATTTCTATTGATCTACAATTGATGATCTAAATTTCCTATTCAAGATGCTGGACGTAATACTATAAGAGAATGTGACTTGAATTTAAACTTGAGTACTTGCTTCAACCGGTAAAATAGTCGCAATTCTTCAAATTTTTCTCGGAATTTAAAACAAAATGACAGCACACGCCTCTGCTTTTCCGGCACTGTTAACTTAGATTTAAAATTTATAACGTTAAAATTTTTGAACTTACTACAAGTTAGAAATTCGCTTAACTTGAAGCTTCAAAACTTATTAGCCATTACGTGAACGTTTGAACAAATTACAAATGATCGTACCCCGATGCTTGAATTTAAACCGAAATACTCTTGTGTAAAGAAGAAGAACTTAAAAAAAGAATACAAATCCTTTTTATCACGTGATAGCACTTCACGATATTGATTGGCTGCACCTAAATTCTCATTAGTAAATGGCTGTCACATGATACGAAATACTTTCGAGCTTTCCTAAAAATACCTTCCTTTTTATATTTTTGCCTCATTTCGATTTTTACCATAAGTAGCTAAGATATATTCTTAGAGAAGCTATGATATTGATCAGTTGTATTTACAGGATGTTACTGAAGATGTAATGAAAATGTTCTAACTCCTCAACGTTGTGTATTACTCAGCTCGACCTGTTCTGTCTGCTAAAATTGGGAAATTTGTATCCTTTATAGAGGTGTAAAAAGATGATAATTTATCATGATTCACTATTAATAAACAAGATACAAACAAACAGACCAATTTTACAAGCACGACAACAAACAATACAAGCTTGTGTAACACTAACAGTGACTGTGTGAGTATGTGATAAAGAAGCTGTAGAAAAATAAATCTAAAAATACGTCAATATATATTCTGCTTTGTAAAGGTGAAGCGCGTTACAGTTGTTTGCAGTGAATTAAATAACACTTGAGCTATGTTGCAAACTGGGCTGAAGAGAAAGACGTGTTCACGCTTGTGTAATTGGTCAGGAAAAGTTAATTAGTGAATTAATGGGCCATCTTGCCTGACTTGTGTGTGATAAGACGGTGATTGTTGTAAATTAACATTACAAATTTTCAATATGACGCCTGACTTTTGTGTGATTTGTTGCAGTTTCGTCAGTCAAAGCTAATAATTATGAGTTCTGGTAAAATGAGTGTCTATACGCAGTAAAAAAGGAGGAGCCAACATCACAAAGCTTTTAAGATAACCTCTGACGAAGACAGACGTGTCACAAAGAAAACAACTACAGAGTTTAGACCAATAAGAATTGTTCTCTGAATAGTAAAAAAAGGTAGGGGAATGAACTAAAAATAAACACAACATTGTTTGTTATCTACAGAGCTCCTGTCTCCATAGAAACGAGTCAAGTTTAAGTGTCTGTTAGAAAAATATCACAACCAAATCAAAGTCAGCTAAAATAAAACTCGGACGAGATGTTGAGTTCTGCATACCATCAACATGAAGAGAAAACCAAAACAGTGAACTTCAAAGTGACCAAACACGAAGTCACTGTACAAGTGGGCACATGGGCACATGTTCGAAAACATCGACGTTGATGATGACCTACGAACGAGACTTGAGCCACGAATGATGAGCCACGAATTTGTGGCTGGAAAACAAGTCCAGCGCCATTTTTAGCGTGTTACATTGTTTCAACTTGACGAGGAGATTTAACGGAGAAAAACAGCAAAAAAGGCGGGAAAAGTAAAACACAGTTCAAGAGATGTAAAGGAGAACAGTTACAGAAGAAAAAAGGCGGGAAATAAAGTTCAGAGGTACTTGAGAACTTACATTAATTAAGAACAAGAAGTTGAGGGGGAAGAGTGAAACGTGACACTGCGTATATAACCAGGCTGGAGTTATACCTAAGCTATAACAGTGTACCACCGACTTTTCTGATTGGATGTCAGATTAAATAATGTTTGCTGATTGGGTAGTTGGTGAAATGCTGCTAGCCGATTGGGCGGCTCTCCAAATGTCGTGTTCCATATTAACGAAGCTTATTTTCCCGTCCATATTAACTCAAGCTGAAGAGACGGTCACGGCCACAGTCACGTACACTTTCACTGCAAGCCTACTATATACTATCACATATGACTATGTGACAAACCGGTTTAACGGTTTTCCTCCCGGTTATCTAGCGGTTACAGGTTACAATAGAGTTACTTTGTGGGTAAAGAGCGATCATAAAGAGTAACATTAAACATTAAGAAGCCCATCGTACAGAAGAAAAAGGGGCCAAAATCAAACTTTAACGATTAAGCACCAAGAGATCAACTGAAAAACCGCTAAACGGTTACAAAACGGTCCAAACCATTCACCAAACAAAACTAATGAACAATGAACTCTGTGGTACCACACAATACAGAACATGGATTAAGTCACTGAAAAGCAGTACGAGTTACGATACACGATCGTCACAATATACTTGACGTAGAGTACCTGACAAAGTGTTGTAGTACATCTGACAGCACAGGGTCACGTGACCTATGTGACGTGTAGAGTGTTAATAACCGAGAAGTAATGTATAGTTTACTTTGACTACTTACCGTTTAAAGTTAGCTGGAAAATGTTAGGTTTATGAAATGTTGCTCCCAATAAGTTGTGTAAGAGCTATTTAAAAAGTCCAAATAATTCCGGTAGTTGCAAAGTAAGCGAAAATGAAAATTAAGCAAATTTGATCCAAATTAGACGAAAACAAAACTGAGGTGTTGATTTCCAGAATGACATAGCTCGCTTGGAAAATTGCAGGACTAATCACAGTACTTGCACCATAGCGAAACTTAGGAACTTGACAATTACAATGCAAGACATCATTAGAAATCGAGAATTCTGTCCAAACTTAAGAACTTGACAATAAACAGTGCAAGACATCATTAGAAATCGAGAATTCTGTAACAAACTTAGGAACTTGACATTAAACAATTCAAGACATCATTAGAAATCGAGAATTCTGTAACCATACAGCAGCGTGACCCTTTAAATATATATGAGCCGTTTCGACACCTCAACACAGCAAAATCTAATGAAACAGTTGACTGGTTGAGACATAGGCTGGGTAAACAGTTGAATAGTTCCTCGTGTTCCATAGAGCAGAGGAATATTAAAAAATTAACTGAACTAGACTATAGTTTGTTCTAGATCTGAGTAATTCCAAGAAAGGGTAGGAAAGAGATGCGAAAAAGGGTAAGAAAGAAAGAAAGAAAGCCGGTGATTGATGAGGTTGCAGCAGAGACAGAGAGAAAGTGTGTGTTACCATGGTAACTACACACTTGGGGTGCAGTCTGAGTGTACCCCAGTGCCGATCATCTCTACACACGTGTCACAGTGTCACATACCAGATAGACTAGTTGCCAAGTGTGGAGGTTAGGGGTACGTGCCCCTCTTGAGTTGTGTTGGATCAACTTTAAGATCAACTTCTATCACCAAGAGGTGTTAGATCAACTTTTCGAGGTAATGATGGGGCGGGGTCGTGTATCTGTAATAAAACAACAGAGACCGAGAAATATACGCGTTCAACTTTTTGACGACTAAGCAAAACAGTAAATAGCTATTATTTGCCTTTTTTGTTGAAAAAACTGGGAAAAATTTAACAGAAAAAAAATGACGAAAGGACTAAGAATGAAACATGGAACATGGCAGAAAAAGTGCCAAGGAACACACAAACAAGAAAAGAAAGCTCAAGACAAGGCTGACAAGGATCTTGATGTTTTGTCCTCCACACAATAAATCACACCACGTTATAGCACTTCGTTGTCATGACGACGTATAGTAGCTCAATAATAGGAGAAAAGAGGGAGATATATAACATGATACTACGATAGATTTACAATGAAACGCGAACAAAACATGACCTTATTTAAACAAAATCCCAGCTTTTCGAGTGCTGCTCTAATATTTGGAGATCTCAGTTAGGTCGGAAGTTGGACACTTCCAGGTCAGTAGGAGCTCCTGTAGGACTTCTCTTACTTCACAATTTGATTGTTTTGAGGCTGCCCTGTGTATGCTATATAGCCCCTGTCACGTTTCCAGCGACAGCATCATTCCGCATACACCAGCTGTCAGAATTCAGAGATTGTAGGTGTCCGGGATTTAGGGATTTTAACTTTAAGAGATTATGGGATTCTGGGGATTTAAGGATTTAGGGGTTCAGGAATTCTAGGACAATGTAGGACCAACATTTACAGCAAGGTTTTGAAAGTAATTATAATAGTCCGATGAAAGGTAAAAGTTGCACTCATCAGCGATAATATCAGCAGATGAATATTATTGAGCTTCTCTAATCACAGCAACCCTAAACAGTAAACAGTATGCGAGGTTCAGATCTCACAGGTCGATGAGATCACCCTACAACTATGAGACAAAGACTACTCTTCGTTACCATGACAACAACTTCACACAGACACACACAAGCTGAACAACTTGTCTGGAAACTGAACTTTGTTGCCGTGGAAACTGGGAGAGAACAACTGCGGTAAGGTGGAAAGAGGAGGGTTAAGTGTTGGAAAACTACCTAGTTTAGGGTAGACTAGGTTCACGGTCACTGCCACTTTATCAACACTTATAAACCTTGGTCTGGGGTAATTTGTGTGTACTAGCTTCGGCCAAGTAGGTTTTCAATGTGAAAACGTTGGAAGAATTTGCGAACTAAGAAATTGGGTTTGCTATTGAAAATTCGAGACTTGAAAAACTTCAAGGAATTCCTAATTTACTCTATGAGCATTGCGCATACAGGTTATTAACAATTTCAACTTAGAATACGAAAATGTCGAAAAACCTACTCCTGTGACACGATGAGAGTTACGCACGAAACAAAAGAAAAGTTAGGTAAATAATCCTGCTAAATAACCTGTACTTTCAGATGACATTTCTCGTACTTTCAGATGACATTTCTCGTACTTTCAGATGGCACATCCTAATTAAGTAGTCCATGTCCGACGAATGTCTAGATAAAACCAAACTGTACATTTCACAGTTCATCCTACACATGTGTCACGCACGTGACCAAATGTGACATTTACTTTCAACGCCAGTTACGGGGACTGCAAATGTACCTAGTTTTAGGTGGTGTCGCTAATGGAGCTAGAACTGGGTTTCTTACTTACCATGATATACCATGACAACTACACTAGTATCTGTGACAAGTACATCAGGGTGACTCTTTACCATGACAGCTGCACTGGTTACCATGACGACTACACTGGTCACCATGACAACTACATTGGTTACAATGACATTGGTTACAATGACACTACACTGGTTACCATGACAACTACACTGGTTACCATGACAACTACACTGGTTACAATGACACTTACACTGGTTACCATGACAACTACACTGGTTACTATGACAACTACACTGGTAACCATGACAACTACACTGGTTACCATGGCCATGACAACCACATGGCTACCATGACAACTAGACTGGTTACCATGACAACTACACTGGTTACCAAGAAAATAACGATACTTACTACAAATACACTTTGTCTGCACAAAAACCATGGAGATCTTAAACCGAAGCTAAAGATAGTAAAAAGTTAAGTCAAAGAATGTTCGATAATCTGTACAACATCAACAAACTGTCATCAACACACCTCTCCCATCAGTACACACTGAACAATAAAACAAGCAGGCAGGACTAATTCTATTACGTGATTCATATAGAATTTGTTAACACACATTAGATATTAGTTATGTAATGTAACACATTAGATAAGAAGAAGGTGATGTATCACGAGTGTAACACTCAGTGCGAATTACACGTGTTACACTTAGTGAGAATTACATGTGTTACGCTCAGTGAGAATTACACCTGTAAAACCCATGTTACGGGGCAGTGTGTTGTGTAACTATACATTTAATGTAAGTGGAGAACAGTAAACAATGCATTGTCTACGATGTACATTTCACAAGATGTACAACTACTACTCAACTTGATTTTTGTACAGGTCATATAGTGGCTAAGACACGCCAAAATGTGGAGATGTAAGAGAAATTGTGTCGAGGCGATAATGTCTACTATAGAGACATAATGGCTACTAGATCGGAGTACTATAGAATACTACTATAGAATAATTATAATGACTATTAGATTTGAAAGTAGCAGTAAAACAAAATACACAAGTTACCACTAGGACAAACCAACAATATATACGCAGAGTCGAGGATCTCCACTCGTGTATATTTGACCGGAGAACACTCTGATCAAAGGTGAAGGATAAAACTGGTCACGTGACATGACGTACAAGATTTCTCCAATCACGTGATCATTGCTCCTGGGAAATGTCAACAGGGCTAGGAGTAAGGAGAGATAGTGTGGAAGAGGAGAGTGATAACGCAGTGAACAAGTGATAAGACCTAAAGTGAGGATATTGGAGGTTTTCTACTTGTTTAGGGGGTGCTCTCTCTCTCTCTCTCTGACAGAAATAGTGAATTTGACGGTAAAAGAGGACCACGAGATGCCCATTTCGGTTCAATTCACAGACATTTGGTCGAAAATTTCTTTGCTCGGCCAGGCCTGTACCAGGTAGATTGTAAACAGTAAACCGACCGTTAAAGAAACAGTGTCCAGCTGCTAAAGGAAGTTTCTATTTCTTTCACTCCCTCAGACGATACGTCAGGTAGCCAGTCACGTGAACAAAACACGTGTCCAGCCAGTCACGTGACCACACCACGTGACAGCGCTGGGACGACACGTGAAGTGTTACTGGAAGGAGATAACCAGACTTACAATAGGTATGAAGTGTGGGAACGTGGAGCTTGAAGCACTTGTAGTGCTTGTTACCATGGAAACTTAGCGCTTGTTACCATGGCAACGTTACGACTGTGCTGCACTTGTGCGACATCCAACCCGTTGTCCAATTTTTTGTTTGTGGGACTTAATCTGTATGAACAGACAAGGACCGTGGGGGAAAAGTCATAGAAATAATCGTTCAGGAGATTTAGTTTATGATAGCTGTAACACGATAGTTACTTGCCCGCATCTGTTAGACATGGGTTAACGATAGTAGTGTCGAAGTATAAACTGTGTCGAAGTATAAAGATAGGAGAGATCTATTTTTAGTAACACGAAAACGTCAAAATGTCAACGTCAAAACTTGCTTTGGAAGCGAGCCAGAAAAATTAAACAAAAGCAATCAAACTGTAACAAATTTACTGAAGCACATTGCACTACGCAATGCAATTGTAACATGTCAATGTTCCTACTACCATACCAAGTAACCGAGTTCTAGATAAATTTGACGACCACAGCATAAAATAAACACCAGGCTCAAAATAAATCAGGTTCCAACTTGTATTGCTAGCAGGGTGAGGTATGGCTAAATCAGGCATTTAATTTGGAGTCAGGAGACTCAGGACTCGGGAGACTGCTACATGTTTTAAATAACATTGGATATAGATCATTGGTTCGAAAGTTAGGAAAATTGAATCAAATAAATTGAATTAGATCATATGATCATATCGATCGGATGATTATTATACACAATGAACAATGTTAATTTTAATGAATTAAAGAAGATAATAAAGGTGCAAAATGCTGCAAATAAGGAATAAAGAGGAGGTTTAGAAAAAAGGGGTCAGAGACAAATAAATTAAGAAATCTAAGAGGTATATGATAGAATTGCAGAGAAATAGAAAGTAAATTCTGGGAAGAAAGAGCTCATCTCCTCTTATCTTTGAAGAATGCGATATTTACCCTGCAGCGGTGTTAAATCTGAATCTGGTGGGTGGATCCTGGTGACGGTTGTCATGGTAACGGGTTTTGTCATGGTGATAGTTGGAGTCGGGGTATCTAGAGGGGTACACACGATGTCAGTCATCAACCTGTAACCTGTATCACCCGGTGTTTTTGGAACAAACGTAGTTACTGGTTTTAGCTTCCAAATTTTACAAAACTTAACATTTATATTTAAACCGCTTTATGGTTGTCATGGAAACAACCCCCCGCTCTTAAACGTCGTTGTACAAGGATTTCTGCGTTCTACAATCGGGTTATCCTAATTGACATCTTTAATTAAATTACTGGTAAACAGTTACAGTATATCAGTTAGTTTCTCAGAAGTGCTTCAAGACAGCACATCACACTTCACCCACAAGACAAGATCTTCTCAGGTTCATGCAATACCATTACACGAGGACATGCGGAACAACCCCCGTCTGCATCTCTTGTCTAGTTAAGAAAGTATGCGGGTTATATGAAAGTTATGCGGAGTATGCAAGGTATGCAACACGGTACCCAATGTAGGTCTCAGTAGTGGGATTCTTGTTGAGGGACTCGGAACTAACCGCTCTGTAACAATAGTGGTAGGGAGTCGAGAGATTACACGTGTTTTAGTTTGGAGTTGGTATTTGTTGCATCACGTGATACAGCAGTCACGTGATTCAACATTTGCATTCACGTGATAAAATTATTGCCACTTGATACAGCAGTCAAGTGACAATTCGAACACTGTGAAACAGTGAGATCTGGAAAATTATCCGTTGTTCTAGATTATACTAGTAAAAGTATTTTTGGGCAAGGGTCACAAATTAATCTAACACTAATTAAACAATAAAGAGTGCGGTCAATTAATATTGTGCTATGCTATCACGTGATGTCGTCATAAAAACGATTTGTGACTCCATCCAAAAAAGCGTTCTTTATTAATGATAGAAATTTTTCAAATCGTTCGACCAAGAGTTCTGAGTCTTAGAAAAATATATACTTAAAAAATAACCATATTCAGGTAGGCTGCACAATATGACAGAATATTTTTAGACAAAATTATGTAGAGAATGTGACACGTTACAACACTACAACGCTACATGAAAATGTGGGATGACAATTTGGGATTTCGAAAAAAAGATTTTTTCAGAAATTTAGACGACAAAAGACCGCTTTTTGTCACAGAATGCTGTTAAACAACCATTTGAAAAACCACGTACAATGTACTTTGTACATCACGTAACGTAATTACAATATCACGTGACGTCATCACAACACTGAATGACGTCATCACAACACTTAATTTACCCGGATCTAGGACGTGTACGTGGAATGACTGGGTCGGTTGCTGGAGATTGAGCGGCGGAACTTCTGTGGGGAATGTGAGTGTACAATATGTGAAAATGCGTGAAAAATGTGTGTACAATATGTGAAAACGTGTGTAAAATGTCTATACAATATGTGAAAATCAGTGTAAAATGTGTGTAACAAATTATGTAGATTGTGCGCATGAATTTCAAATGATTTAAAATATGAAAGTTGTTGTGGTTGTCATGACAACTACGCGAAATACTTAACCGACTGGACTGGTAACCACTAAACGATTACAACTTTACCAGCTACCAAGATAACAACTACAATAGATACGACGACAACTTGACAAACAAATGCAAAAGAATGTGGTGCAAATTCCCAACATACCTGCCAGGTATCGGCACACGAAGAGCCGGATCGCCTGCTGACCGGTAGTCTGAATTTCTCTGAAAATCTCTGTGTAGATCGGTGGCGGAGTTGGAAATCCGGCCACTATCTGAATATCTGAAAGAGGGAGTGAATGAGTCCTCTGAAAAGCAATTTCCGCGAAAATTCTATTCGATAAACTACAACTAAAGATTAACTTGATACAAATCAGCAGGACGCCTAAGTCTTTCAAGACGTTGAAAAAGTAACGTTCTTTGATTTATTATCTATATATATTTTTGAATCATTAAAGCATCTCAAAAAGGGGGGTTGTTAACCTGGAATCTGAAAATCTGTAGTCTGAATAGGGAGGGGGAGGCTGAGGGTGTCGTATCATTTCAACATGCTTGTCAGAGGTGTTAGTGGACCTGTTAACATAGGTAACATTGTTAGTAACATCCTATATTGCTTAATTACTTACCATGGCAACCGTGTTCTAGTTACTATGGCGACTACATTCTTTACCATGAAAGCTAAGCTCGTTACCATGACAACTACACTGTGTACCATGACAATCATTATTATGTCGGTGTACCAGAAAATCAAAGTATGTATTATCGAGATTTTAATAACAACCAAGATTGTTAATAACAACCAAGAGACTCTGAATATTACTGAGGTTGTCACTCAACTGTCACATCTTGAGACCAGATTGTTAATAAATTCTACAAGAATCTCGACTTGAGAGGGGATGTTTTGACGTGTTTAAGAGAAAATCAACACTTTTAAAGAGTCTAACTCTAAGCAAGTCGGTGACGTCATCAGTTTAAAGACAAGGTGATGACGTCATCGCGTCTAAGAAGAACTATCGATTTAGTGTCTGTACGGGAGAAGAAGTACAAAGGGGAGAAGCTTCAGTACTAGAAAAAGGTGAAATTCCTTGAGTTTTGATATGTTGTAACGGACATGTGGTTTATCCTTATATCCTATAGTTCATCTTAAATCATAGACCTATGCTGTATTGAACACGGCTCAAGGATCCATAAACTTGGTCTAAACTATTATTTTGGTTTATCTGTTATTATTTTGGTCTAAACTATTATTTTGGTTTAACTATTGTTTCCTAATAGTAAAATTGTCACATCAAGAAGCAGTTAAAAAGTAATTTTATTGAATTGACTTACAACGTCATAATGCTAAGACACCGTGGTGACATAACGTGATTGATATGTCAACACAGCGGCAGTTTTGAACCATGATGTAACTAAGCGACACCTGAACAGGTCTATACAGGTGTCACCATGGTGACAATGTGGTGTCACCATGGTGACAATGTGATCTTGTAATACAAAAAACGGTGTCAACACCATGACTTTTACTTGTTTACCGTTCTATATGTCAGTAGTTTTTTTTAACAAAACTATTGACAAAACCTTAAACTTAAGGTCGGCCGAGGCCCAGCCCTGCTCTAACCATTATTCAGCTCCAGATGAGAACTAGAAGTTTTACAATCTTACCAATGTTGTGTGTCTGCTTGAAACCTCTGTAAACTCTGACAGTTAGCAAGCCATGGAAGTGGAGACAGCACAGAGGAAATCATGTCAAGAGTGCAGGACAGACAGCTTGGTGGAGACAGAGAGAGAAATAGTGTGGTTTGGAGTAAGTCAAGAAGACAAATTGTAGAGATGTGGGCTAACTTAAACTTCGAGCTGAAGTCCATTGATAAAAGTTTGGAATTTTTGGTGCAGTTGGTCCGAAATTTCTGTTATTGTATGATCAGGATCTGGGAGGTCTGAACGTCGATGTTTTACTGATTTCAAGTTCACGCTTGTTTAAAGGTATTGTTACAACATCTAGGATCTGTTCTTGGATATCGACGTCAAAAACTCAAATGATACTCTACTGCTTACGATTTGACTACACACAATCTAGTGTGACTCCAGGTTGACAACCTTGTACACAGTATGATTGCGATCAGTAAGTATTTCCCACGACACGAGAGATCGTGTAAAGATCTAGATCCACTAGACAGCTTGGACAGCCAGACTCGACTCGACTCTTGACACAGCTATATTTGTAAGATTTACTTGACTGCGGATTGTCAGACAAATCTCACACTACTGCCATGTTGCGATGGTCAGTCTGGTGATGTTAGACTGACTGGCGGGGTTAAGCAGATATCTTTACAGTATCAGATCAAGATAGGATCTTGTTCAGGGTTACAAGTTCAGCTTGGTGCTGTCTTAGTGTCGCTTATGTGTAGAAGAGAAAATAAGGGAGTATTCCTTTAAACAAGATTTGTTTTGAAGAAAATTGTCGATTTTAGAAACTGCTTCTTTAATTAATGTACAACATCACCTTATGATCAGATCATTCGACAACATATTAAAATATCGAAAGCGTTAAGGATGATAACTTCACGTGAGTGTAATGACGTCACGTGACAGTAGGATGACGTCACGTGACAGTGAAATGAAGTTAGGTGACAGTGTAATGAAATCACGTGACAGTATGATGACGTCACGTGACAACATACCTGGTTCTAGGTCGAGTGTGAGTTACAAACTGGGGAGTTTTGTAATCCTCCGTAAACTGGGACCGACTCTGCAAATACTGGACGTTTATCGTTAGCACACAAACACATAACAGTACACATAACGGTTAAGGTACTAAATAAGACGTGTAAGGGATAGCCATAACATGAAAAACAGGGACCAGTATTAAGTCAGTAGTGCTTTTTCAGATCCCACAGGGTGGTAGATTTGTACAGTTTGCATAGATTTTACATTATCGCCAATAAATCATACTTCAAACATTCAAAATGTGCCTTTCGAGGGGCAGCAAGAGAAAGCCCCGCCAACGCGAACCATCTAAAAAAACTAAAAGTACCTGGAAAGCCTGCTCTTTGAGCGAGGCGTGTTTCTTGGCGAGGTAACCTTGCGACCTCGTATCCATGGTAACAGTGTGACGTCACGTGATTTAATTCTTTTACGTCACGTTATCCCGGAAAAACTTGCTAGCAGAACGTCTTTTTTGTCATGGTCGACATTTCCCACCACATCCTACAGGCAAACAAATGAGCTTGAACAAAATAGGATATTTAAGATTTTGAATTTAGTTCTGGTTGCAATCATTGATCACGTGAGCAATTCAACTGATCACGTGCAACATTTGATGTGTAGAAACTAAGTCATGTTTTGGCAGTTTGTCAAAAGGATGTACCTAATAATCACGTATCATGATATATTTGGTTTCTTTTATCGGTGTAAATCGGATTAACTCAATATTAGTGGTGTTAACAGGTAACCATGTTATCAACTATGGTCATATCCAAATCATCATTCGAACAGCGCCACTTTGACAACCTGGGTCACATATAACCTGGTCACATATAACCTGGTCACATATAACCTGGTCACATAGTTATTTAAGTAATTCTTCACATCAAGATAGGTTGAACTTATTGCCTCTTGATGATAACAAACATTTTCTTAAGCCCTTAGGGCGTAATACACAATTTTGCTGAAACCAAAAAGCACTTGTAACTTAAATTTCGAAATAAACAGAAACAAAAACATTATTTCCTGATTATGTGCACTGTTTAATACTTGGGTGTTAAGAACAATCACAATGACTTGCAGTAAAAGACATGAAATGTCAACAAACTTGTAGTAGAAGACATGAACCGTCAACAAACTTGTACAAGACAAGTTAATAACGTATCGAACCAGAACATTTTAACGGTCTGGTTGTATCTGACGTCACAAGTATATAGTGCAGTTAGATTGTACGATGTACTTGAACGCAAGAAAACATTGTACTTGTACTCATCGGAATACAAGTACATGGTTGTTTTACATTGTACAATCTAATTTACCGATCTCTGTGGTATAAGAACATCGTTCTTGTTTTTCGTGGTTAAAGAAAAATGTTCTGCTGGTGAAAAAAACATTGTTCTTGTTCTAAGTGGTCAAAGAAAAATGTTTTTACTGGTTTACTTCCCACAAATAACGTTGGCCGACAGTTTGGCACCGATAGATCTGAGCTCCCGCGGTTGATCCTACAAGGATCACATGATCTTAAACTGTCGGGCAGCCGAACATAAAAGCAAGATTTTCAAACTTTGTACAACCAAGGCTAAACAAATTGAGCAGGCGCGAAGTAATTGCTGGTCACGAGGAAACGGTCTAATTGCACACACTCTCTTAAAACAAATACAGCTAGGTATGCCACCGTGCCAGTGTAACTACTTCAATCTCCAAAATTAAACCAATCGGTGTTAGCCAATGTTATTGTGTCATAGCCAGTGTTAGTGCGGTGTGCACCTGCTGAGCCTATGTATCGGCAAATCTATCCTTCCTAGGATTTGATGATTGTGGCAAAAATGTTTGTGCATTCCACCGTTAATTGTGCTTTATAGGCTTTTATAATTATGTATTATGCTATTGTTATTATGCATTATGCTGTTGTAATTATAAATCATGCTATTGTGGTTATATGCGGGACAGTAACATAATAATATTATATAATCGTAATTACCATTTAACGTGTCGGCTGTTGGGTTTGTAAACGACGATTTTCAAAGTCACGCCCTTTCTCTCTAGTAAATTAACGATATCGTTTACCAGAAAACCGTAAAAAATCTCAAAAAATTGAGAAAGGTACTTTTGGGGAAGGATTGTAAATTTGTCGGTTCACGTGACATCCGATGAGAAGTTAAGAATCGATCTATTCCTCCCAAAAATACCGTTCTCGCAATTCCTTTGAGATTTACCTAAGGTAGGGGAATTATAATTAAACCACATAGTTGTTTGAGGTTGACACTCAGCAGTAGAAGTCGTGTGGATTGAATGATTTTAAAGTGAATAAAGCAAATTTAGGGAAATTGTAGGATAACAACTTCACTGCGTGTAGTAATGATAAGGATTTACTAGTCGAGAAAAGGTCGAGAAGAAAGTAAATAACTGGCACAGAAAAGAAAGAAGGTAGGAGCAAGTTCTGATTTATCACGTATACTGTTAAATGTAAAATATTCATGTGTTGAAACATGCCACCTGAACTCCACCGTGCAACAAAAACGTTAAAACTGTGAATATTCGTTCTGTAAGTGCAACTGCAAACCGGAGCCAAGTTGTAAGCATTTCTACATGCGATGTACTTGTTACACCACACACTGTGTTTTCAAGTTTACATAATCCCAGCGAGCCAATCACGAGCCAGTATAGAGCTCCTGTGAGAGGAATCGACCAATGAGAATGCTCCAATCGTTACAATGCGCATACGTGTGGAAATAAACGTGACAATCTCTATTGATCTTTGTAGAAAGAAGTTTGACAATTGATTACACGAGAAAAATCTAAACAATCTGTTCAATTACAGCCACTGATAGGTCTGACGCTCATAAAGTCATCACAATAGAATATTTAATAAGCAAGACAAGTGAAAAAGAGGAAAACTTATCACTTAGTAAAGCAGCAATTGATTGGCATTTGAATCAGCGCAGCGCTGAAAGGTAAATATCTAAAACTTTAAAGTTTGTGTATTGATGGACATTGTAAAAGAAATCATATATGTCAGTATATGTCAGTAATACAGCAATTGATTGGCAATCAAATGAGAGCAGCGTCGAAAAATATGGATGATCAAGTTTAAGTCCTGTTGGAAATCGTGAAAGTTCTAAAGTTTGTAACTCATCATGCTGTCGACAGATTTTATTTTTCTCCCAGACAAAAGGGGGAAGCGGAATTACACCCTGGGAAAACCCTACGACGTGTTGTAAAAAGTAGTGGTGAGTAACGGCACTGTGTCATGTAATTGTAACCAGAAACAGGAAAATGAGCGGAGTGGAGAATTATCGGCGTAGTGCAAGTGTGGTGCTGACAGGACGGTAACTAGCCAATCATAGCGCTGCATGTAGGTCACGTGATATAAAACATCCAATCAAAAAGTGTTATAACAGTCACGTGATATAAAAACCAACAAACAAGTTCTGAAACACGTTGTAGAGTTCTAGAGAAGAAGCAGTGACGATGGTGATGAGAAAACCGAGTGGTTGGTTACGCTCACATCACTCGTCACACGCAATTATCGTTACTCGACAAGTCCAGTTTCATAATAGTGGACAGTGTTAATTACATGGATATTGGGCATAATTACCCCGCTGATTGCATGTAATCAGTATGAGGTTGTTAGAGTTAGGGAGTTTTGACGGGTCAGCGAAACAGAATGACGGAATTTTGTGGAGAAATACGGCAGAGACAAGAATAAATATTGACTGAGCAACGAGCTCGTCCTGGAAAATTGAGGAGAACTAAACTCAGACATAAACATGACGGATATTTGTAATATATCTGCCAGAGTATGCAACTTATACAGCAGGGGTAGGAGAATCATGAAGGGCAGAATAACAAAGGGGCAGAGCAACAGAAAACTACACCACTGTACAATACAAGTAAACAGGAAATACATCATAAGGGGAGGCCAGTTTAAATACAAAGGTAATGGGTAAAGGAACTATTTTACTGGGCACAAAATTAAGTTGTGAGTGTGTTTGTGTGTGTGTGTGTGTGTGTGTGTGTGT
>JH154829.1:98378-110127 GCA_000226015.1 Mnemiopsis leidyi | reverse complement strand
TCTTGTAACTTTCCTCTATTTCAGAGTGTTCTTGTAACTTTCCTCTATTTCAGAGTGTTCTTGTAACTTTCCTCTATTTCAGAGTGTTCTTGTAACTTTCCTCTATTTCAGAGTGTTCTTGTAACTTTCCTCTATTTCAGAGTGTTCTTGTAACTTTCCTCTATTTCAGAGTGTTCTTGTAACTTTCCTCTATTTCAGAGTGTTCTTGTAACTTTCCTCTTCCTCTATTTCAGAGTGTTCTTGTAACTTTCCTCTATTTCAGAGTGTTCTTGTAACTTTCCTCTATTTCAGAGTGTTCTTGTAACTTTCCTCTATTTCAGAGTGTTCTTGTAACTTTCCTCTATTTCAGAGTGTTCTTGTAACTTTCCTCTATTTCAGAGTGTTCTTGTAACTTTCCTCTATTTCAGAGTGTTCTTGTAACGGACACGCCGACAAATGCGAGTTTGACGAACAGCTTTACGCCGAGACTGGTATGTTGTAAAATTTGTAGTGTTTTTGTAAAAACTTACACATGCCACCTGGCTGTGTCATGTAGGAGTTTTCAAACTGAGATTGGCTCTGACATTTCTAACTGTCATGGTTCTCCGTCCTATGATGATAGTTTATGTCACCAGTCACCATATTGTATTTAATACACGTTATCAAATAGAAAATACTTTAAATACCAGTTTAAACAAAGTGCAGTGCTACATTTGGAATGTTGTAGATAATATCAACTGATATTTAGTTGTATCTGATATTGTAGTACACGATCATGTGATTAATCCTTATTTGGAGATCAGGTGTTGTTCAAAATGTAATTTCTGGCGGAGGATTATTTGCCTGAATATTGTGTGAAATTGTTAGAATTAAGTCTTGTTACCTTGTTAATTAGAACTTGTTAATTAGAACTTGGAAAAATTGTAACTTTTTCACACTATTTCCAGTAGGTATACACTACAAAGTTACATATCAAACTACAAAATACAAACTATACATAACAAACTATACATTACACACTATACATTACGGACTATACATAACAAACTATACATTACAAACTATACATTACGGACTATACACAACAAACTAGACATTACAAACTAAAAATTACAAACTATACTATACAAACTATACTATACACCCCTACAGAAAAGTGCCTCTAATTGTACCGACGGTACCTTAAATTTGTGGTCTAAATTAAATTTTAAGTCGGACAAAAGTTGCTCAGGAAATTTTCGAAAATTCGAAATCTTAATTCAGAATTTTGAGGTCAAGCTTAATTGAGATCAGTATAATTTTTCAATTTAGCTTCACACACTAAATTTAATCTACACCATTTAAAATGTCCCTTCAAAATAATTAATTCAGGTCATCGTTGTGCTAAACTTTAAAATTATTTTTCTCAAATAATTAATTTGGGATTGAAGAGTAAAATAGAAATTTTTTACTCCAGATAAAAAAATTCTCAATAAGGGTCTTGATCGAGGCCAGATTAACTTTTTGATGCTAGAATTTTCTATGTGTAGATATAAATGTTATACATAATATTCATCTAAATAGATTCATTCTGACTGTGTCTGTTTAAATCAGTGATTAAGTTATGATATCACATTCACAAATGCAACAATTTGACAACTAGTCATATCGATAATTGACAAACTGAGAAGTTTCCAGCTATCATTTTGAAATTATGTTTCTCTTTGCATATAACTTTATTTATCGATGTGATACTAAAAGCGACCATGTATTGTAGATTAACGCAGTTAAAATCGCTTACTCCAATTCGACTTACATCAATTTCAAAACTTTCATTGATAATTGCCTTTATTATGAAATCGCTTCTAGGCCATTCTATTTGCAAATATTTTTGAAATTTGAAATTGAAAGACTTCCTATGAGATTGGCCTTTATTACCAAATCGCTTCTAGGTCTAGGTCTGTGTCAAAATCCTCAAAATTTTTGGCATGCGGCGAACAGTCCCAGTTGACATTTTTCTGTGCTAAATGAAACTATTTCCTTCGTTCAGGCAAGCTTACACATTTAAAGGCCAAGTTTATGTTGAAATATAGATATGTGCAGAAGAACTGTATCCCAAAAAATCCCCACTTTGCTTCAGCACGTTAGTTTCAATTTCTTGTGAATTCGGGGGGACAAAATATATAAATTAAAAAAATATTTTCGGTACCTTAAATTAGGTAAATTTTGACTCATTTGCACCCATGATACTATACAAACTATACATTACAAATTATACATTACAAACAATAGAATACAAACTTTACATAACAAATTATACATTACAAACTGTACTATACAAACTATACATTACAAACTATACATTACAAACTATAAAAACAAACTATACATTAAAAACTATACATTACAACTGTACTATACAAACTATACATAACAAATTATACATTACAAATTATACTATACAAACTATACTATACAAACTATACATTACAAACTATACATTACAAACTATACATTACAAACTATACATTACAAACTATACATTACAAACTGTACATTACAAACTATACATTACATTACAAACTATACATTACCGACTATACATTGCAGGTGATGGAGGTCGGTGTTTGGACTGCCAGCACGCTACCGCTGGAGCACACTGTGACCGTTGTGTCTACGGTTATTACCAAGTTGACGGGAAAAGTTTTGAGGAAACTGACATATGCCAACGTGAGTGACTTTTCATTTTCCGATATTTTGTGAAATTTGGAATAAAATGAGTAAAAACCATCCTGATAGAATAATTAGATAGACACTAGATGGGCTGTGGCATTGCTAAATTTTCATTAGAAATTGGGCCTCAGGCATTTCATCATTACTTCATTGATCATTCACTGACAAACCTTGAACATAAATGTAAACTCATTTCACCATGACGTGATATTTGCTCCTTGTCAGTGCAGTTTGCTTTGATACTCTAGAACAGAGTGTTGGAGTACAAAATACCAACTTACATAACGTACAATACACTCTGCCTGAAATCTAATTAGCTAATCTCCTGATCTTTAATTGAAAGTTTACCCTCTCTAGCCTTCTTGTCATCTCGTGTTTCTCCTATACACCACTAGCCTGCACAACTCTTCAAGATCTGCACCAAGTTTAGCTGAAACATGAGATTGTAATTGCCAATTATTTTCATTAAACTCTGACCAAAACTGTGCACATATTTCCTTAAAGATAATATGAGTCTGAACACAACCAGTTTCTGCATATCTCTGGTATCATGATAAGATTTTCTTGCTCCTAGATCATTTCTATTTTTACCCCAACCAGCCCAGTATTTTTCCAAATCACCTACATCCATGGCACGCAGGTTACGAGAATACTTTCCGGCCGTGTAAGATCATTCTAGAAAACCTAATTACCCCACATACGTCCCCAGATCTGAGGATGTAACGTGAAGGACATCCACCTCAACTGCCACATTCCACAGTTACACACACACTGACATTCACATGTACACCTTGGAGTGATAATATCTTGCTTTACTTCCCGTGTAAATAGAGAGGGTTGTGATTGGTTGGATTTCTGATCTGACGGATTGTTCTGAAAGCCGATACCTTGATTGGTTTAAGTCCGGTCTGCAGTTTGTAATATCATTATTGCACTCCGCCCTGTAGGTATTTATATCACTCTTAACCTCTTTATCTGACAAAATCTGGATAGCCGCTATTTTCTAGTTTTATAACATCGTGTGTGTAATCTTCACGTTACGGGTAAAATTTTGGAGTTTGATCAGACATATTATCGCAGAGAACCTGTTAGAATGAGTGATAATTCTAGATGGCGTTTAGGACTTTTCACATTGTTAAAATTCCATCACACTCAAATAAAATCATCAGCCTACAGAAAGATATCCAATAGCATGTTTAGGTTATGAATTGAAAAAACATAAAAAATATTCTTACGGCGCCAGTATACAACCTTCGCCGACAACAACGATACATCATATGTCTGGAACAAGTGTCTAAATTCCAATCCAACCCTAACAACACCTCTAAGGAATGTGTATATTTCTACTTTCCTCCCTCTCACACACTCTATTCCAGCCTGCAACTGTAACGAAGCCGGTACGACTCACGAGATCTGTGCTAGTGTGACAGAGAACGGGGTAGAAGCTGGTACTTGTATCTGTAAAGCTAACGTCCTGCCCTCGGCTAAGTGCGACAGTTGTAAACCAGAGCATTATGGACTTGATGCTTCTAACCCTCTAGGGTGCACAGGTTTGTACTTGGCTGTAAAGTTGGACATGGGTGTTAAGTTTGACAAGAAACTAACCACCAAAGATAGAATCTGACAAATACATCACCAAACATAGTAAACAAACATATACTAACAAAAATATTAACTTACTAAGGATTTAACGCACATACTAACAAACAGAATGTTACCAAACTTCTTGACCTAATATTAACTTTTACAGTTTGAAATAAGGTTTCTAGGTAAGTGATGGAGGTGAATAACTCTATATCCTTATATTTACTAGCCTGTCTTACTCCACACTACTAAAATTATTATATATCCGTTATCAAGCTAGAGAGACACATGTTTGCACGCCAAGCAAAACTTTTTTTATGCATTGCCAATTAGTACAGCAATTACTTTGTCGTGGTGCGCTGCTGAATCAAACCTCAAACAAATTCTTTGGCTCAACTTAACAGCACGCGCGAAATGGACTCTTGTGTGTAAATTTTCATTGATATCACCGTCTAAACGTACGTTCATATTGTTGGTAGTGTAGAAATTAGTAAATCCAACGTGCCTGTGCGCGCTTGGCTTTGTTAGAAACATATCTGTTATCTGTGGTAAAACTTAAATATTAACTAAACTTAAATTTTATCTAATTCCAGCTTGTGACTGCGATACGAGAGGAACTGAAGGAGGTGCCACAACATGCGATATCGAAACTGGGCAGTGTGTCTGTAAGGAGAATGTTGACGGTCAAGCTTGTGATGTTTGCAAGGTATGTTTTCATGGGTCATTGGGGGGATTCTAACTTTAAAAGACCCATGTCATTATCCTGACACTCATACTTTCACGTCTACTTCTAAACTTGATCGATCCGTAAATCAAGAGATCACGTGATTGATTCGCAGGATGGCTACTTCAACATGAGGTCGGAGGATGCGTCAGGGTGCGAGGTGTGTATGTGTAACGCAACCGGAACAATAAACGAGGGACAGTGTGACCCACTTACCGGGGCTTGTTACTGTAAGGAGGGATTTTCAGGTGAATTAGCTTTAAAGTGTATTCTAGAAATCAAGTCCGGCACTTTGTTGTGTCGGCAGCCGGCTGCAGGCGCCTTTTAAGACAAATATCAAAAGTTCTTGAAACTCAATAGATTGAGAAATTTATATGTTTATGCATGACCCACCATAATGCTCATTAAAAAACCAATGGTAATCTATCGATTACAGGATACCATTGTGACGAAATAGATCCCGGCTACTTTGTACCGAAAGTTGATTACTGGAGTTACGAGCCTGAAACCTCAGGAGAACTGGATGGAGTAAGTCTTTAAAACAGTTAAATAGAATATCTGGTTAAACTGGGCAGAGCAGAAGGGACTTTAAATGTCCATGTCTACACATGTAGTTGTGAATAAAATTCGACAAATTTGCAATAACTGCTTTTAACAGCTTTCTTGGAAAAAGTACTCATTAAAGAAATAATTGAATGATTGGCATTTGCTGACTTCAGGTCAATTCCCCTTAATAAATTCTAGCAATCACGTACCCTTCTTCAGGACGGTTACAGGGTTTCAGATGGAAACAGTAGCGGTACAGGGTTCGTTGTGCTGCCCACCAACAGTAGCATAACACAGAGCTCCGACCGGAGGGGATATTCTGATGACGAGTCTGATGATAAAGTTGCAGCTACTCTACCAACTGGGCATGTAGTTTTGCAGTAATATTGTAGTTCGGTGGCTGATGCCTCAAGTTAACGATCATCAACTAAGCCGTACTGCACCATATTTTATTAGATTTTAATAAAATGACTTCCGTTAAAATTTATGATTTCAAAAACTCACCATAATTTGAACATAAGAAAGTTTCGACAAGAAACCGCTTATTGTTCTGCAAGCATTGTTGACATAATCCCTCTCAGATTGTACGACCTGGTTATCACACACGAACCGGCAGAGTCGGACTACGAGCTGGTCATACAGCTGGACCATCTAGGGAAGTACGATGGAAGTGAGCCACACCCTTATCAGTGCGCCGTCAACAAGAACTCGGCCACTCCTCAACAAGCGTACGGTTCCCAGATCCTTACTGTAACTGTCAAAGCAGGTAGAGTATAAACTTATCCTGGGCTTGGTTAGATAGCATAGAAACAGAGAAAGAGAGTAGAGTCGTGAGTATTCTATCAAGACTCAAGTGTGATTTTCTGCGGAAGGTTTTTATTGAAAGTAAGAAAAAATATTCCCATTTCCCCCTCTTATCTCTCCCATCACTTCAATTCCCTGTTCAGGAAGCACCGTTACTCGAGTGGAGGGGCTGTGTATGGACGAAGGTTCCCAATACGACGTACAGTTATCTCTCG
The DNA here is from genome assembly GCA_000226015.1 of Mnemiopsis leidyi. Lineage (NCBI taxonomy): Eukaryota > Metazoa > Ctenophora > Tentaculata > Lobata > Bolinopsidae > Mnemiopsis > Mnemiopsis leidyi. The sequence continues at coordinate 103,563 of JH154829.1, read as the reverse complement.
GTGATAGCGGAACTGGAAGTCTCAAGATAAAGGATCTTGTAATCACTGAACCTCTGGACCCTGATCAGGCTTATCCCGGTAATACTATTTGTTGTTGTCAATATGTTAATATGTCGATAATATGCAGATATGCATGATCAGACGTGCTTTTAACTGAAATAAAACTTTTCGTGCACAAATTTCAAATATGGGTTTTTTGCTGTATCATACTTGAAAGCACTGAGCTAAGCCAATTGTAAACATGCTTATCTATCTTATCTTAACTTACAGTTTTATACAACTGAATAGCACTCATACTTGAGTACTCACAACGTAGTTGTGGTTAGTCAAAGTTATCCCACCAATAGCTTTATGGGCTGGTGGTGTAGTGGTTTGCTTCTCGGCTCCCACGCAGGAGGTCGGGGGTTGAAATCCCGTATCCGCCAGTCCTAGAGAAGTGCGCTAAGGGCATTTACCTATGCAACCATCTTCGGTCGACTCAGCCGAATGATCGGGAAACCGTGATTGAGGGTTAAATGAGTAGCTGCCCATTGCAGCGAAGTCTCGGGCGATAAAAGTATGGTACACACTACCTTAACCGTCACTGGCGTGTATGTATAATTGTACATTCGGCCTCCTGTAATTGGCCGTTACACTTGTGTAACATGTGGCTGTTGGTGTGTCCGAATTAAAATAAGTATGAGATAAAAAAAAAGCTACTTTAGTGCTCTGACACTTACCTGACACTGCAATAACCCACAGAGGATCCAGACAAAGCCGAGCTGTACAGACAGTACCAAGACTTGAACTGTCCCATGGATGAGGAACCTGGACAAACCATCTCTAACGAATGTTACAGGTTTTCTGAATCGAGTCGAGTGAAACGATGCAAAGTGATATTTAATGATCTATCTGTATTAAGTATATTTCATGAGAAGACTGTTGAAATTTTTCGTATTAACAATGTTTAATGTTTACTTCTTTGTCTATATGCTTGCCTGATTGCTGATGGTCCTATTAATTTCCCAGATTGAAAAGTGAACTGGAGGCCGGTATGTCCGAAGAAGACAAGGTAAACTGTGAAACTTCTCTCTGTATTCCCAGTATTGATATATTTGATTTTGAAGATGACAAGGGTAGGATCGACACTGGAAATGGATCGGAGCTAACCGTAGACGAAGGTTTGTCTACTTAATATTGTCTATAAGATGATGTTGGTGGTCAGAAGAGAAACGCACAGATAATTAAGGCTTGAATTCTTCGTTTAATTACATCATTAGAGCCTCAAATTATTTGTATAATAGTAGTGTTGAAAGTATTAAAACTATTGTCTATTGTAATATTCTATCCTTTTAATCGCGTTCTGCTTATTCTACTATTTGTTATGATCCCGAAATAATATTTCACTACCGTCCAATATACTATTTGTAACAATCATGCTTTTCACAGAATCCAATAGATCATCGTTACGTCAGACTGTTAGTGCATAAAATATATGAGTATGAGTGCCTCATAACTAACTGTTTATCAAATCAAATAAAACACTTATCATAAATGTAGATGTCAGACGTTGCTCATTTAGGAGCAGTTCTAACATGCACTGCTATGTAACATTCCCAGACAAGGTATTAAGAAATCTGCCACCGAGCACTCTTACCGTGCTGCCCTGTCTGATCTGCTTTCAGAAACATCTCACTCCATAAATCTCTTGCTCCACTTAAACCTTTAGCCCCACAAAATACAAATCCAATCATCTTTTACTTTCGAAATTCCCAGTTCCCAATTTCTAACGGCGAGCCCCCAACAGGTGGTGAGGTAATCCTGCCTGCTGGCAGCTCCATGACTGTTCCCCTGGACCCCGGAACTGGGGGTCTCAAGGAACTTGTCCTGTCACACGACCCAGTGGAGAAAAACAACCAGGTGGCTCTCAAAGTCACAGTTACTCACAAGGGAAACAAGGACGGAAGTGATCCTAAGTCCTTTAAGTGTAACGGTCAGCTGATAAGACCTTACACTCAAACTTCTTTCAATGTCGACCTCAAAAAGAGAAAATCTTTTACCATAATCGGTAAGTTTTATTGTCTCCTCTCAAAGTTGATATTTAAATTCTGATTTTAATGATACTTTACAAGACTAAATGGCTATTTACTGCTACCACGAATAATACCTTAATCTAACAGAAATTTTGAGGAAAGTATGGCCGCACATTAAAATTTTAACTCGCTCCCTATTCAAGTATCAAAATTGGACATCTTCAAATATGGTAAAAAGATTAAAACCCCGAACTTGTTTCTCAGGAGAGCTGTGTCTGGACCCAAATGGAGAGTACGAAATTACGATAGAGCCGGTCTACAACGATCCTGAAGCTGATGATCTGGTGATGAAGGAAGTTTTCCTGGCACATCCTGATGATGGGGAGGCGGCCTTCCCTGATAATCTCGAGTTGGCAGACCTCTGGGATAGATATATCGCCGAGGTGCGGGGTTTTTATAGATTTAATTTTATAGTCTATACAGTGTATTAGCTTTTAATATTTAATTAGGGATAGCTGTATTTCTGAGATGATCTGCTGTTTTCATGACAACAGTGAGGTAGCTATGGTTTAGGGGGTATGATCATGACAATTTTTCCCCCTTATGCTATGGTTACTTTAAACTGTCTCTCTTTAGGATTGCCCTAAAGTTGCTGGAGATAGGAACTCGGATAAACAAGAATGCATCGACCTCATTAACGAGATCAACCAAAAGATTGAGGAAGGTTTGTCAGCATGAGAAATTAAAAAATAGCGTCGAAAACGCATTTTTGTAAAATAAAATTCCAGAACAAACACAACATTCCACAACCTACACAACATTCCACAACTAACACAACATTCTACACCAAACACAACATTAAACAACTTACACAACATTCCACAACTAACACAACACTTCTCAGCTAACACAACACTTCTCAGCTAACCGAGAGAAGGACTGTAGTAGAGAATCCTGTATCCCCTACAACCCTGTATGGGACTCTGGAGATCCCGTAGATAATCTCTCTGGAGTGAGTTAATAGCTATTTACCGCAAAGTACCTGTTTCTCGGAGTGCCGTAATTCCGTTTAACGAATTGTCGTTGCAGATTTAATACTCTCTTTATTGAGGTATATAGATATTCCAAGAATGACATCATTCCAAACGCTAACAACTTTATAACAGGGAGCCTACGTAGATCCAGAAGACAACCTGGTCCTTCCCGACTCGGATGCCCTGATTGAGCTTCCTCTGGAAGGATCAGATGGTGTCACCGGAGCGATCACGGATCTTATCATCAAACATGACCCGGTAGATGAACCTCAGACGGTAGTTATCCAGGTCGTGCGGACTGATTCTGACGGTGAGAATTTCTCAAGTTGGAGATATAAGATCTTATTTACAAACGCTCACAGTCTGAAATGTCAAAATAACAATAGATATAGATCCTCGGAAGCACTTAAATAGGGTCCTACCACGCCCAGACATAAGATTTAAAAACCCCGAACTTTTAAACGCAACTCAATAAACTGAACATGTAAACCTGTCAGAAACGTACTCGTGTGGAGTTCTACAGATCGTCCCCAAAACCCAGCTAAAAACCGTAATCCTGCAACCTGGTGAAGAGTTTACTGTGGCGGACTCCTTCTGTCTGGACCCCGAGGGAGAGTACGAGATCAGGATAAGTGGAGTAGACCTGACGGAGCCCATCAAGATCAACGAGGTCGGAGATTTCATCAGTTTTAGTCTACTTCATTAATTCTGCTTACTTCAAACTACTGACTTAGATTCTTGGGAATTCTCTTAACTTACATAAGTTTACTAACTTTAATTTAAAACTAACTGAGATTCTTAAGAATTATCTTCAATTTAGTTTTAGTTACTTAAATCAATTAACGTCCCGTTCTCCTTACTCTCCCAAATTTCGTAAACCTATTCTTTGTGTTTTAAATGAGAGATTTTGGTCAAACGTTTTAATGACAGGCCAAAATTTTTTGTTAATGTCTTGCTGAAGCTGCGTTAGCGGAATTTTTGAGACACACTGTCAACTTCTGCATTATTGGATATAAATCGATGAGCTGTAACTTCTAACAAAATAAATAGTTATTAAGATAAAGGACGAAAATAGCTATCGGGCTTGCTAATCATATGATATTGCTCAGAATATAAAGGTATTCCTGTCAAAACTGAATTCAGGAATATTGCCCTTTGAAGCGGTTGATGTCCCACTACTTGGTTATGAAGATTGTCCTACTTAAAGTTTATCGATCTCGGACCAACCATAAATAGGAGACTCGACAGGAAACCGTCGTTCCCTTTGTAGGGGGTGTTATAGAGGATAACCATACACCACTTTAGAACAAGACAAATATCAACCTCGCCTAATTCTAACTAACCATCCTAACATTGCTAGTCTCCAATGAAAACTCCAACAATAACATTCTAAGAAAAGCCCTACTTTTCAGATCGGTTCCTAACATTCATTGCTAGTCTCCATTAAAAACTCCAACAATAACATCCTAAGAAAAGCCCTACTTTTCAGATCGGTTCCTAACATTCATTGCTAGTCTCCATTAAAAACTCCAACAATAACATCCTAAGAAAAGCCCTACTTTTCAGATCGGTTCAGCCCTACCTTCAGACCCTACAGCTGCCTACCCAGAGAACCAGGAAGCAGCGGACCTGTACCAGCAGTACCTCAACGAAGGCTGCAAACAGTTCCCGGAGATAAACGCTACTCAGGAGTGTATCCATCTGGCTAATCTTATAGATTATCATTCAAATCCTGACAGACAAGGCAAGGAAGGTAGGTCTTGGCGGGCTACTTGGTAACTTTCCTGGGATAGTTACTAGTGACTTGGGATAGTTACTTGGTTACTAACCTTGGCTAGTTACTTAAGTACTTACTGGTATTAACTGAGTTATTTGCTATTTCTAAGTCATCTCGGTAGTTTGTTGTAGTTTGTACAATCGTGTTCTATAACATCTCCCGAACTTATCATGACCTTCCCTCTGTCTAACGTCCCTCTAACGTCCCTGTAACGTCCCTCTAACGTCCCTCTAACGTCCCTCTTACGTCCCTCTAACGTTCCTCTAACGTCCCTCTAACGTCCCTCTAACGTCCCTCTAACGTCCCTCTAACGTCCCTTTAACGTCCCTCTAACGTCCCTCTAACGTCCCTCTAACGTCCCT
>JH154829.1:84864-96007 GCA_000226015.1 Mnemiopsis leidyi | reverse complement strand
AATGTTGTCAACAGAATTCAATTATGCTTATCAAATATGGAGCAAACTCAGAACATTCCAGAAATTGAAAGTAAACTTTTTGTTTGATTTGTTGCACGAAAAAATAGGTGCTAAATGATACTGAACATTATTACATTAAACGGGAATCTTTTTTTCCCATAGAGAACCAATTACCAAACTACAATTTGAGAAAAATTTCATTTAGTTAGGTTTCAAAGTTGTATGACACTTTGATTTTCCTTTGAAAATTTTTGCACACCAATTTTCAAGAAAAATTCTTTAGTTTGCTTTCAATTCTTTATGTTCCAAGGGGACCTCAAATCGACCTTTTCTGCAGGGGTGGCTTGCATTATGTTATTCGAGGGGAAACTTACTTTTTATTATTAATCTATGTCAAACTTACGTCACCTATTACATCAAGTCTCCTGAAACATATATTCTATGAAACATTACACATCCATGATTCATGAATCATATGTTCATGAGCGGCACACCTTCATATCCTCGGGAAAGTAAGAAAATAGTCTGTCAACTAACACACGCTTAGCAAATATTCTCATTCTTCTTATTCTAATGAAATATATAAGACTGTTAAATAGAGAGTTTAACACCATCAAACTGCTGGTCAAGTCCACACTTATCATAATAGCTTTTAAACTCATCTCTACTTTAAGCGTAAACGCTATAGCAATACACACAATGGGTAGGTTCAACAAAACACACAGCGCCGTTACCATGACAATTGTTTTAGTAGCATCTCGTTTCCTCTGCTTCCGGGTATCCACCAAACCTGTCTCGTGTTCATCTCTCTCCGCAGCCAGCACACAGACACAGATACCCCCGGAAACCCCGCCCACCAACATCGGTATTCCTATCTCCCCGAAAAATGTTGTCATCTTGAAGATGATCTTCTGTATGTGGTTCAGGACGGCCTCCAGCCCGAAGAAGTGACAAGACAGTCTGTCTGGGATGTAGGTGGAGAATTGTTGCAGTATGACAGCAGGGAGGGTCTCCTGCAGGAGGAGCAGGAAGAAGAAACCCCGGGCTATCCAGACGATGTTCCTCGTTCTGAAGACTCGGAGAGGGTTGGTGATAGCCCGGGTCCTGCACACACTCAGCAGGGCGACCAGGAAGAGGGAGTATCTCACACATATCTCCATCATCATATCCCAAATTGTGCAGGGCAGGTTTTTCCCCAATATCCCAGCCTCGCCCCTCAAGAAGTAGGACACCATGGGTGCAAGAGACAGGAAGCAGATTACCGCATCAGTAACGGAGATGAGGAAGTAGATGTAGGTGGTAGATTTCAGCTTCCGTTCACTAGAGTAGAAGTGGGCCAGAGAGACGGTGTTGAGCGGTGTTCCAAGGAGGAAACAGAGCATGGAGGAGATCCCGAATATATCCATCTCGGCTAGCTGGGAAAGTGAGTTTGTTAGTTATAGGACGAAAAGTTTCCTAAAAACGCATTTTCGAGTCTACAGAGAAAATCAACAAAGCTAGAAAATTTGTTAGTTATAGGGGTAGGTATTTTCTTGGGGAATTGAGGAGGGGGAGGGTGTATCACGCAAGGCTGCTAAATTCAGTAAATTCTCGTAAAAAATACGGCTTATTTGGAGCTGTAGAAAATACGTAAACTATACGGCAATTTAAAAATTCAAGTTTGTAACCTAAGGGATGTTGAAAACGGTGAAAAATACGGCAACACAAGTTAGCGCCAAATGTCAGGTTTTTTCTCATTTAAAACATCATCTAATGACAAGCCGAGCTGGCGATATTTGAGGGAGGGGCTGCTGTTTGGTATCAGAGCGATGTAAAACGTCTCACTCAGTAATGGATATGTGACATTTCAGCAAATCTGGCAAAATTTGCTATAATCTACTTAGACGTACGAGTGATCGAAGTCTTGATAACTCCTTGGACGAGTAAATTCGCTCCATGTATGTACTGGCTATAACCTTGACCGCAAACTTTAATCTATGCACGTGTTGCGAAAACCACGTTCTTCATGAAATTTAATGATGCAAAGCAAGTGACTTCCTGTTCTGTACTTTTTGAGGAAAATTATTTGGCCGTTTAGAGAAAAAAATACGTACCTATGCGAAATAAATTCGTTTGATACGTTTGATACGAATTTAATAGCATTGTTATCTCGTGTTTGTTTCCAAGAGTTGGTACTGTAGGTAGCAAGGATCACGTGGCCCTCTTTTGGGCCCGGGCGTCTTTGGAGACTCTCTCTATGCCTGATACATTAACATGCACACTCAATACTCATCCCCAACATCAAACTCTATATCTCAATGAACAGACAACCTCAGTTCACCACATTCTCATCATTTATATTGGATGCAACCTAGATACCCTTGTTTATGTTATAAGTGTGACTTTCATCTTGTAATGTTTCAGATTATTTTTTAAATCTAAAAAATCTAAAATCTGGTAGTGGGTTAAGGGTTTGGTATAATTTACGGCTTACTTGACAGTCACATTTGTCTATCGATAAGTCAATGTTATCTGTTATCATTCATGAAAATTTAAAGTTAATCACATCATGTGGGTAAATTGACTTGGTTTTTTGGTTTTTGTTTTTATTTGGTTTGTTGTCCCTTGTTTTGGGGTGAACGCCCCCCCAGAACTCAAACTTTAAGTCTCAAAAAAATTTCAGATCTGTCAAATATTTAAGCTGTTTTTCCGTTGTTTTCTGTTATGGCTTTTTACGAACCTAAGGTTTTCACCTTTTACGCAATTTTTTGTCCAAGTAACGATAGAAAACAGAACGCTACAGAAATTTGAGACTGCATAATTTTAATCTTTACTATTATTACAAAACAGTCAGGTTAGTTCAATCAAATCTCAATGCTGGTTGACAGTTAATAGTAATTGTTAAAAGTTATCGTTAAAAGTTATCGTTAACAGTTAAAAAAAGTTATCGTATCAGTTAATAGTAATCGTTAAATGTAATCGTTAAAAGTAATCGTTAACAGTTAAAAGTAATCGTATCAGTTAATAGTAATCGTTAAACGTAAACGTTAAAAGTAATCGTTAAATGACAGTAGAACCCTCATACGTGGGGGTTGCTGTCCAGGAAGACCATCCTGAGTGCATTAAGCGCCACACACTCCAGAAAATGCTCGCAACAAAATAACAAAACTCAGAAAGCCCCGTTCCCATATACTGATGGTTTCGATTAAAGAAGTAGGGAATTAGACGACGCGTGAGCGCGATCGTTGTTTTGTGGTAGTCAATTCAGGGATACACCATCCACAGCACTAGAAGTGGATAGCTTGTTAATCATGACGCCTTTACAATCAATGAATCATCTCAATGATAGTGATGCTGAAATGAAATCAATTTTCTGAATTGAATTCTAATTAAATGTTGCCTTTTTGAAAATTCATCAAGAAAGTATCGGTTAAATTGTTGACATTTCGTTTAAATTAATTACTCCTAGGTATCACGTTAAATTTTTGATAAGCTGTATAAATGCTAATATTTTGGAGTTGGTGAATCGATATATTATTATATTACAATTTGTAATAGTCAAAAGATTATATTTTGTAATAGTTAAAATCTTGTAATAGTAATACAATACGCGGTTCTTGTCTTAAGCATAAGTTTTGTAGTAGTAGCAGTAGTTAATAGTAGTACATGATTAGTACATTATTAGTACATAATTAGTACATAATTATAAAATCATTAGTTCATAATTAATACATAATTAAGAAGTAACATTAACAACTCACGTGACATTAACAATTCACGTGACATTAACAACTCACGTGACATTAACAATTCACGTGACATTAACAATTCACGTGACATTAACAAATCACGTGACGTGAAGAACTTGTAACTGAACGTGAAGAAATTTTAACTGACGTATACTAATTGCAGGTGAAGATGCCGCTTGACCCCCTAATCACGGGACCAAACACGATAGTTATCGAGTACGAAGAAAACGAACTTAGTGACTTGATTCTCGGGCCGGGTGACTGGCTGCCGGACTTCTTAGAAGTGACCATCATCTACAAGGGTACCGTGGATGGGACCAACGTCGGTAGGTTAAAAATGTCTTTACATGCTTATATCGATATGTTCCTACGTACGTTTATGCAAACGTTAATTATCATTAAAGTAACCTTAAAGTGAAGCTGCTTTCTTTATTCTATAGATTTGAGTTTAAATCGGCAGCTCTGAATAAAGCTAGCAAATGCTGAAGACCTGTAAAATAACAGATATTCCATTATTGATAGTTCCGAAAAAGCGCCCAATCACGGCGATCGTGCCCAGACCACCCACTTCGTTTGTGACTTGAAAAATGCATCACCAGGAGCGCGTCACGGTTTTAGATAAGATCGGTTAAAGTTCAGCAGTCGAGGCAGTTTATGATAATATAGCTCCAAATTCTATAACTCCAGTCTATAGACAACTATTCTTGAGTCTAGAATACAAATCTAGAGTACAACGGGAGTTTAAAACTGTAAAATTCAACTCTAGACTACAACTTTAGACTATCGGTCGGACTTTGACTGACCGGTTTTATCATAGGGCGCTATGAAATTTACTCCAATTTACGTTTCTTTTTGAATATTTGGGGAATTAAAAAAATTCACCACTGAAGAGTTTCATGGGATTTTACCAATTTTAAAAAAAATGTATTTTTTAGAGAGACTGGGTCCGTAAGTTAGGCCCACAAGAGGGTAACGCCAAAAGGTATTTTGCATGTCTCTAGGTTGAAAGGTTAAGGGAAGGGGAGACCGAGGAGTCATAAGAGGGATGTGTAAAAGGATGGGGGAAGTATATATATATAGAGCCTATATCAGAAGTAAAATTTTAACATTTTTATTTGTTATAAAATACTGCTTTGTTCAGACCCGCAGATGTCATATATATTGACTACATTTGCAGGTATCAAAAGAAATACGAAAATCTCGTTTTCATTATTATAATGCCTTTCACGTGTTATGAAAGTGTCAGCTCCTTAATTCTTTCAGGTCAGGAAAGCGAGTTTTCAAATCCAAATTGCGTTTAAAAATCACCTTCCTAAAATTAACTGTCGCAAGGTTAAGTTTCGCGTCGAAAATTTCCGCTCTGCAATTCTTCACAAAATGGCCCTTTACAGCTGGCACTATCTTAAAACAACTCTCAAACGTGAAGGTTAATGAAGCCTCCATCAGTTTAAAAAGTTATGTAATTGAGGTTACCACTGAAACTTGCAAACCTTTCAAGCTGTCGAGTTGAGTATATAGTGCTTGTTCTTGGGAACTAGATCCATAAGAAATATCAAATATCTCTTAGAAATGTAGAAGTTGGCTATCGCAACGATGAGAACTTTATTAGATTTTCATTGCCTCACGAGGTCTCATATTGGAGATATTAAAGACCCTCTCACTTCTGACTTACGCAATATTTTTTCAGAATATCTGATATCGATGGATTATTAAAAAATCTTCAATTATGGGAGGCTGGGCCGTGGGGTTGGGGGAAGTTATTGCAACCCAAAAACCAACAAATTTCGGATTTGGAATTGGTTACTTCGTTTTTCCCAGAATTTTCCCCCGTTTTTCCGGTTATGGTTAAACTTAAATAACTTTAAAACGATTTTATGGCTTTAAAAAGCATTTAAGAAAGTTTTTTTGGGAATTTCTTTTCGACGCCTCAAAGTATAAAAGGGCTCATGTAACTATTACATGTCTCAAGCTAATTTATTGGCTGAAGACAGGCAGATGCCATATTGGACTGCTCCCCAAGATTTAGTCACTTTAAAAATATTGCACGTATAATATTGCAAGGCTTTCAAGATTTTCTTGTATCCGAGATACATCGGAACAAAGTTGACGAGATCGTTTAATAATTAATATGTCTCAAGCGAAAAACGTTACAGCGCACCCATCGATGATTCCTATTCACATAGCTAAAATTTCCCAATTTCCCAGGAGAGTTCAAGTGCAGGGACGAGACGGTCAAACCAGGAACTAAGAAGTTCAGAGTACCTTTAGATCCCTCGAAGAACCTCGTGGACTTTGAGGCGTGTCTCCTTGACAACGGTATTTACGATATAGAGATAGGAGTAGTGGACGAGGAAGGGAACATCGCCGAGATCAAGAAGGTTGGTTTGCTATTCAGTGGTTCAAACAGGCGCTTAAGTTGGATGTGATTATTTTAGTACACGCTTTTAATATGTTGATAATTAAGTCGGAAAGTGAAGTTACAGAAGTTGTCAATAACTTAAACGTAATGTACATTGTACATTTGAACGTGATGTACATTTTACACTTGAACATAATGTACATTGTACACTTGAATGTGATGTACATTTTACACTTGAACATAATGTACATTGTACACTTGAAAATGATGTACATTTTACACTTGAACCTTACAAGTGAACTTACCCCAACCTCTCCAGGTTTACGTGGAACTCCCCCGAGACACAGAAAACCTGTTCCCAGACGACCAAGACGCCCAAGACTTGGTAGATTTTCTGGTGAACACTTGTGAGAACCAAGCGTTTACAGCTGAGTGTGCGGCTGCGTCACGTGGCGTTCAGGACAAGATTAGTGAGAACAACGACAAATACAAGGGTGAGTAAGTTGCCATGGTTACTGTTGTTTAGAGAGAACAACGACAAAAACAGGGGTGAGTATGTTGCCATGGTAACTGTTGATAAGAGAGAACAACGACAAATACAAGGGTGAGTGTGTTGTCATAGTTACTGTTGATAAGAGAGAACAACGACAAATACAAGGGTGAGTATGTTGCCATGGTTACTGTTTTTAGTGAGAACAACGACAAAAACAGGGGTGAGAATGTTGCCATGGTTATTGTTGATAAGAGAAAACAACGACAAATACAATGGTGACACTGCTTTTTGACACAGAGTCCGACTGAAAGTTCACATCAAGCGCCCCTACTATAATCAATTTTGAAAGCTGCCTAAATGCAAGATTAAAACGACAATTTTTTGGATTTGAGGAGCGACTCACGCTACGTTAAACAACCGTCTAGTCAAGCAAAACAGCTAGTTTAACTTTGTCTTAGTCATGTTTAACGTCGATAATCATGACAGGCATTAAGTGACCAACTTAAGGTGGGCGTGGTCACTAGTTCAGATCAACTTTAAGACTTGATTAATTAGTCGTACACGGAATGGGAAAGGTAGCATTAAACATGAAAGCTACGTTTCCTGTTTCTTGACCAATTAATCAAGCTACTGTGTTGTAGGTTACATTGTCACTGACACTGTTCAGTAATATCAATATCATTATCGGTGGGTTGACCCTGACATAACCACCAAATCGGGGTCTTCAAATCAGGGCAAGACTGTTCGAATCAAATCATCGCCAAGTTTTTACAGGGTGCATGTCACTACCATCTTAGCTGAATTGTCTGTGTGGCTATTTGCTTTGTTGGGTTGTTATCCCAGCTTCACAGCTTATGGGTCACGTGATATGGCAGGAGAATGAGCTGATATCCACGCCGATATCCAGAGTTGGACGAGATTAGTTCGTGGCTGTATCAGAAAATTCCGCTTCAAACAACCTAATCAAGTAAAATCAAAGAAACAGACAAAAAACGCGTAAATTTTTTAATTCTAATAATCACATAAAGATTGTGGCGGAATAACAACAACAATAACAACAACAATAACAACAACAATAACTAAAACACTTTCAGTTGACTGCAGAGAAGAGCTGTGTCTGCCTGAAGATAACGTTTGGTCTAAAGGAGATGACAATTATATGGCGGGTAATATAGAGGGCGTTTCCGACAGCGGGGCTATTGTTCTATCTGGTACGTTTTTTATTTCTTCAGCTAGTTACTTTTAAACTATTCGAGAAATACTTTAACACGAGCACTAAAATGTAAACTCAAATATTTGTGATTATATGATATTATAATAATAGTTTTCGTGGAGGGTATGATTATTTTCAACTGTGATTCTTACTTTTCCTGTCAACTTAGATTACTCTTAGTTAGTGTTTTGCACCGTTGAGTAAAAGTGTTTAAACTTTAAAGCAGTGTTATAAATTGCAAAATTATTACTATTATTTAATATAATATATATAATGTTATTTGAACTAATCCCGACTTTGTTAACCTCAGGAGGAAAGTCTGTGGTGTTTACGTTTGACGGCTCTATAGCTCCTAACTCCGGTCTAAACTCCCTAATATTTACTGTAAACCCTGAAGACTACAGTCGAGTGGTGGACGTCATTATTACACCAGTAGGAGGAAGCAAGGCAGACACTGAAAGTACGTCGATTTTTTGTATGTTTTTTTCTGGGGAAAGGTTGAAAATTCGTTTTCTTGGTATCTAAGATTACCCGAGGAATCAAGTGATATGAGAATATGAGATATTTCCCAGAAATCTCTGTATAATAGAGAAAGTTATTTTGAGGAGGGGCCACAAACTTTAACCAATCTGAAGCTAGAAAACACTGATCCCTCTCACAAACTTTAACCAATCAGAAGAAAGAAAACACTAATCCCTCTCCTCTCTCGACATTTTTGAGTAGAAGTCGAGCTTTATCGCGTGACAGCGATTTTGATATTTGATTTTAATCGAATTTAATTCACAACAGTCGATCGCTATGGCACGATAGAAAAAAATCCCCGATTTCTCCCAAACAGGAATACTGTCGTCTTCATATTTACGTAATTTTATATGTAGTACCAGAAATTTGTAAACTCTACATATATAGACGCTGCCTTTTTAAACAAGATGTCCTTTTATAGGCACATTAAAAAAGCTAAATATCATACGCAGCACAGAACTGCGAAGAAGGCGAAGGAGCGAAACCAAGCAATTCCCGGCGGGACATTTTGTGTGGTCTTATCTTTTATTAATCAAAACTCATCTCAGTCCTGCAAAAAATATTCTGCTGAGAAGTGCCCATGTGCACGTATGGTGCAATGCGCCCACTCCTGTGATTGCATTGACCTGTTCACGTTTTAGCAAGCTGGACTATAGGCTAATACTTGTCCTAAATACTGGAACAGTCAGAGCAGGATCTGTCCCTGATTACACCCTACACGTGACGAATATGATCAAGTCTACAAACTATCTAAGTCTACAAAACCAGCCAACTGTATATATACGAAACGATCTGACTGTAAATGAATTTATTATTTTCGACCCGATAAATCTTGCAAGATGCTAGAACGGATGTGGTTTTATGGTCATGCCATAAAAAACGATCGCCGATTAAAATAATATCTCGCAAATGAAATTAATATCGGTTAAAGTTTAACGGTGTTGCGACTGTGGAGATTTTAGTCGGGAATGTAATTATAGAATCGTGATAGTTGAGAAACCTAGATTTTTGTTATGACAAATACCGCGGCTTGTCATCACCGCGTGCTATATGATCACAATCCTGTTTTGATGACAGTCCACCTGACACCTGCCCGCTTCAGAGCCATTTGTTTAAACATGTTTGTCGCGGTGATGATGAAATCGCGAAATTTAAAGTTTCCCGCGACAAATCGCGAAACTGGCGTTTTCCGCGATAATTCGCGAAATAAACAATTCCCCGCGACGAATCGCGAAATTTTATTTTTTCATTTAAAAAATCCTATTGGAAGTAAGTAAGTTGACCAAATGTTTTAAAATTAGACCAAACGTCATATAATTTGACCAACGTAATAAAATTTCCCAAACTTTATAAAATTTGACTAAATGTTAAACTAGAGGTCTAGTGACGGATGATCTGTTTTTACGTAGCTCAAGTAACTTTGCCAGTACTTGTTAATCGTCTGAATCTGATTCCATACTTTATTTTGATTACTTTTGCCATTTAGTTGATTATCTGTCTTAGGCGATCTTTCTCGAGTAGTTCAGAACATGACATCATTCGAATGAGTCTCAGCTGGCGTCTGATCCTCTGACGACAAGATGAGATCACGTGGTTGAAGCTAACGCTACTATTTAGTCTTATCGCAACACACAGATGTTGTAAATTAGTAACTTCTAAGTATGATAAGTGAAAAATACTTTCCAGGAAGTCTACAATTTTTGGAAACTATGGCCGCAAAATTGTCACTAAATTCGCAAATTTTTCCCCAAACCTGCCGCGAAAAACAAATAGCCCTGACCCACTTAAAGTTAAACCCTTAACCACTTACACCTTTAGCTGGTGTATTAGGTCTATAAAGTCACTAACACTCTCAACCTTTCACACTTTTAACGGGGGGGTTCCAATGGTGAACTTTTGGGAACTTTTGGGAATTTTTCAAAAAAAAATTTCAGATTCACAATGATTTTTATTCCCAAAAGTTCCCAAAAGTTCCCAAAAGTTCACAATTCCTAAGACAAATTTTGAAATTTACCTACTCATCGGCCTGAAAAATATGATTTTAACGGTTCTACCAATTCTAAACATAATAAGCTTGGTATTGAGTTGATTTTCAATAAATTTTGTTCTAATTTGAAGTATACAATAGATATAATCAATGATTCCAACACTACTATAATAATATTGGATTTAGGATTTGCATGGACCAATCTACGAACGAGTCTCTCGTTGTACTTGTAACAGAAGCTTATTCTAGTCTAGCTTTCTTTATATAGATTGATATATTACTATAATTAAAAGATTTTTTGAATGATTAAATTGTATTATATAATCAGTCGCAAAACGCAAAGCGTGCCTCCAGCCAGAAAAGACACGTGGTTTTCAGATTCCATGTTATCTTAAGATGGAAATTTTCATTTCATAAATTCGGATTCCTCGTCAAATTCTACGTCAAAATACTGGTCTAACTTTTCTCCTAGCTCAAAGTCGAAAATTTCCATTTTGGGGCCTTATAAGGGGTCACTTAAGGAGTCACGTGAGGATTTTTTGGATTTGAAACTATCAAATTCGGATTCCTCGTCAAATTTTACGTCAAAATACTGGTCTGACTTTATTCCAAGCTCAAAGTCAAAAATTTCAATTTTGGGGCCCTAAGGGCCTTATAAGGGGTTACTTAAGGGGTCACGTGATGATTTATCGGCTCCGAAACTAGCAAATTCGGATTCCTCGTCAACTTTTACGTCAAAATACTGGTCTAAATTTTTTCCTAGCTCAAAGTTTAAAATTTCAATCTTGGGGGCCTTAATGGCCTTATAAAGGGTCACTTAGGGGGGTCACGTGATGATTTA
>JH154829.1:16181-28293 GCA_000226015.1 Mnemiopsis leidyi | reverse complement strand
GTATTTTTGACGTAAAAATTTGACGACGAATCCGAATTTGATAGTTTCGGAGCCGATAAATCATCACGTGACCCCATATATGGCCCCAAAATGGAAATTTTCAACTTTGAGCTAGGACAAAGTACAGACCAGTATTTTGACGTAGAATTTGACGAGAAATCCGAATTTGATAGTTTCGGAGCCGATAAATTATCACGTGACCCCATATAAGGCCCCAAAATGGAAATTTTCGACTTTGAAATAGGAGAAAAGTTAGACCGGTATTTTGACGTAAAATTTTAAGAGAAATCCAAATTTTAGGGTTTCGGAGCCATAAAATGATCACGTCACCACTTAAGTGACCCTTTCTAAGACCCTTAAGACCCCAAAATGGAAATTTTCACCTTTGAGCTAGAAGAAAAGTCAGACCAGTATTTTGACGTAAAATTTGACGAGGAATCCGAATTTGATAGTTTCGTAGCCGATAAATGATCACGTGACCCCTTATTAGGCCCTTAAGGCCCCAAAATTGAAATTTTCAACTTTGAGCTAGGAACAAAGTCAGACCAGTATGACTACATTATTAACTATAAGTATGACTAATTCCTAATGACTATATACATTGACTTATATAGACTGACGTACAGGCACAGGAATCAGAATTGATTTATACCAACTACCGACTCACTGACTTACTTACTGACTGCAAATTTTCTAACTTACTGACTTTTTAGTGCAATTCACAAGCTGGCTAGCTAACTTACCCTCTAAATAACAAACATGCTATAATTTAACTGACTGCGAAGACCGGAATTATAACCAAACAAAAATCCCAGTACTGGCCATGGTCTGCATGGACGACGAATCAAACTCGGGGTCTCATCTTCAATTTTATTCGCCTTATCTGCCTCACTCCGCTCGTAGTGACATACGGACTTTGGTGTCGGAAGCAGTTTGAGAAGTTTATACAAGGCCTGGAACTCGCAAAAAGTAGGGTAAATCTAGAAGTAGAGGAGGATAACGGGGACCAGGGAGAGTTCATCAACCCCACGTAATTGATTTCAGTTACTTTCATGCTGGATATTATAACAGTCAAGTGTAAGCACAAGCACAACGGCTTAAAGCCGGAAATCTGAGCCTTATTGAAGCACAAAGCATGAATTAGAGCTTGGATGTAAAAAAGCACTGATTAACCACACAGTTATAGTCTGAAAAGTTATATTTGCGCTAATTTAGTTGGGTTTTAGTGCAGTGTTTTTGTTATTTTCTTCTTGACTCGGATGAAAGACAAAAGATTTAATGAAAATATATCGATGAATTTCCATTAAATCCTTTGTCTTTTACTCGAGTTACTGTTAAGATCAGAATAACAGAATCACTGTTGAACTTAGCTTCTGATGCGACTTATAGTTAACAATTATACGATCATATAGTTAACATTTTAGTTGGGTTTTGATTTTATTTTATCAGAACAACTTTCAAACAATGCACCTGCAAACATGTTTACCATTACATTAGTGCTGGCGACTGCAAGGGTAGCAACAATTGCGGCACCGTAGAGTTGTGCAGCATCCTGCAATTTAGAACAACACCTCATGGGACTAAGACCTGTAAATACAAAATAATTTGTGTGCCTCTCTACACTTCCTAACTGCAGCTCTTTACTTTGTTGTTTCACGCGTATCAAGTTCCCGACCAATTGGCGTACTATATGACTTTTATAGTCTTTGGTAATTTGCAGGCTATTAGCTCTTTTTAGGGTTACAGGATCCACCCAAAGCTGATCAAAACCTGTTACCTGGGGATTCTTATAGCCTGGAGACAAGGTAACCTCAACTTGTGATTTGGTAACCAGCCGGTGATAAGGTATTGGTAACCTGTACATAAGTAACCTAGCAACATAGCAACCTGATAACCTAGCAACCTAGCAACCTGGTAACCTAGCAACCTGGTAACATAGCAACCTGGTTACCTGGAACGACGACAAGAATGGGGGACTCCCACGTGTACCTGTCCCGCTGGAACGTCTTTGTCTGTGTGATAACGACGACTTTTGTTGCTGTTGTTCTGTTCCTCATCGTCGTTGTGACGACCATTGTTTTGGTTTCTATCAAGTCTGACAGTGATGATACGTGAAGCTGATTGTGAAACCAGAAGTAAAACAGATTATGTTAGTGTTTTATGCATTTGTGATAAGTTTCAGCTTGTGTTTGTGGTAAGCTTTGATTCTTAGATTTTGCTGTTGTTGTAGTTGTGCTTTTATTAGCATTACACAAAAGCATGACACACCAAGCTAGTATATATTATAATTATATGTTTACCGCATAAGACCGCATAACCGCATGAAGCGTTACCTTGTTTTCTGATTTCAGTACTGGCCCTGGTCTGAGTGGTTACCCAGCAAGTCCGGCAAGATCAGTTTCGTCGTCTTCCGTCTAATATTCCAAGTTCCCATCATTCTCTTCTACACTCTACTCTTCCAGAAGGAAATAAGGGGCTTTTTGTCCGAGTTTCGTGAAGAAGTTCCGACAGAAGATACTGATAGGGGAAATTCGGACACTGGAAATCACCCTGTTGAGGAAAATCTCTATGAAAATTGGGATAACAGGGTTCCAAGATAGATCGTTACTGACTAAAGAAGTTTATAATTCGAGTACATTTAGCATAACGTTAGGATAGTTTTCGATGGTATGGAAAATCGGGGTTTGTTTCAGATTCTTGAAGTGTTCGATGCTAAATCAACTCAGACCAGGGCCATTTAGGAACTCACACTCACAACCACCTGCTTGTCCCTTGAGTTTTAACTTAGAATGTTGCAATAGCATGCTATCAGTAATGCGAATATTTTATCCTTATTCGTGTTTACAAGCGGAACTTCTGAAGCTACCTGTAGCATGTCGCTGAGCGAACACTACAGGAACTAGACAACAGCTGAGTGAGCATGTTTCCAGAACACTCGAAGCCGCGGATGAGAACCCACTTTGATTATGATAACCGTTCTCCGTTTCAGTATTGGCCCTGGTCAGCTTGGTTAGGCACCACACAAAGTTCAATGGGGTTCAACTTCGTTCGTCTCATAATACTCCTGCCCCTTGTCGTTATATATGGCTTGTGGAGCAAGAAACATATTGAGCAGTTCGTCTATCGGCCTTTTGTCGTGGAACCAAACTCCAAGTTTTCTATCGACGGCCAGGATCCTGGGACTGGAGGATATGGAGCAGCCCCGATAGAAGATCAGGGTGCAGATACTGGAAATCTCTCTGATCATGCTCAAGACACTGACAGTTTTCTTTAAAGTCGCTCATTTTTAAGGGAAGTTTTTAAAAGTACCGTGAGATTTGATTGGGTGTTATTATTAATAAGTTTTTAATAACTGCAGTGAAAATCGAAATGAGATGTATGAAATATAATCATAAGATGGGCATAATCTTAATTATAAATGGCTTCACTGACTTAGCATTAAATTGGGCTATTTGAGAGTCCAAACTTGCAGACTATGTTCAGTTAAGAGCTGCAGCATTGGGGATCATATTAAGATCTTTCTTAAAATGTGAAACTTGTCGATGAATATTTACTGTACAGAGCCAGAATAAATATTAAATAAGTCTAAGGATTATCAATAGTCTAAGAATTATCAATAGTCTAAGGATTATCAATTGTCTAGGGATTATCATTTTGACATTTTTGATAAAGAACATAGATCAGGACAACTTTTTTTATTTTATTTTACTTACTAACTTACTGAGGATAAGTCTAAGAGCGGATGCTGCCCATTTATTAAAGGTACCTAATTATGGCCTTATGGGTAACATTTGTTTTTCGAGTCTCAAATTCGATTTAAGCTAAAACCAAATGAAATTGGGGGTTAGGTTGAAACATAATTATAGTTACTGACAATGTGAAGACTATTACTTATTAGACTTAAATGTAAATAAAATAAATTTATATTCGTAATATTATTTTGAGAAAATGTTGATAGAACATATAAATAACGGCATCACAATCATTGAGGGGCTTTTAAGTCTTCCCGTATACTGGCAAAGATTGACCAGTGGTCAATATACTCATAAGTTTTATAGACGAAGTATGTATAATAAACTAATATGTATTGATATATGGTCGAATCCAAATGTTGTAAAATTGAGTAAAAGTTAAGCGTTAACAATAACATCAACAATGCTGATTACGGCTTCGATCTCGACATTACATGCAAAAAAGTATCACTATCAACGAAACAACCCAGCAAAAAATTTGTAATCCCAAATTCTATTTCAGCAACATCATCAATCATTGTCTCTGACTTAAAAATCATTGTCTCTGACTTAAAAATCATTGTCTCTGATTTAAAAATCGATTATTATAAATGCATCTTAATCTGATGGAAATTGGCCCAGAACATTGGACCCAAACCTTGGCAATATTGTAGTTATATTACTTAATAATGCCATGGACTCTGGATCTGTGGATATCTCATGTAAATCCGACACTTTACTGTCTGATAATATAGTTGCTATAAGTATAACTAAAGCTGAATACTATAATTACTACACTATAATAAGTACTACAAAAGTTCGTACACCTTACGACCTTACGTCTGAGTCCCTCCTCAAGCAGTCTCGCCACCTGGTTTCTCCTTGTTAACCCTGACTAGCTCCATGTCATCATTACTGTTCCTGTTGTCACTCATAGCCTCGCTCCACTTCTTTAACTCCCGATAGGAGTGGGGCAGGTTTACGTTCCGTGTCAGACAGGTGTTAAGAAACGCCGCTGTCACGGAAACAAGGAGGATTATTCCCGCAGTTAGCAACTTTAGGTCTTCTGAGTTGGTCACGCAGAAGGGATTAGGGTCGCCCTTCCTTTCCAAACACCAGGATTGTATGATGACTGATACTAGGGAGCCCAACATGTATGAGGCGTTAAGTCCTGAAATAGTGAAGTTAGCAAATAGCAACCTGAGAGTACAACGAAATATCTTTATCTCGACTGATGAGCTGTAGGTAATGATGACAATTCCATACTCCATATTTTTCTATCGCCAATCTAACTAAAATCTGGTGACTTCCTTGTAATAGTACTGCAATGACACCCTTTATTGTTTTATTTATAATGTTTTATTTGCAAAGCCTTTTATTTGCAAACCTGATACGTAGAATCCTCTATTGAGAGTAGGTACTTGTTTGAGCGTAGTGAAGGTTAGAGCGTGACTTAGACTCACCAACATTAAACATGTGCCCGTAAATACCCTGGGGGTATGAATGTTACAGACTAGAGCAAATAAACAATTGTCATGATACCGCCTCAAACAGGATATAACAGATCTTTGAGATATTTGTATGAAAAATAAAAATATTTACAAGCCTAATAGATATTCATGCAGACAGTGCTGAAGAACAAAACATTATGCTAAATATTATTGAATTAAAATCTTTAAGCTTACCTGGCTAGCGACCAGAAGTTATCTGAATAGTTAGTGCTGGTTGCCACTATGGCCAGTATTCCAGCAATGAATACCATGAAGACGTTGATAACATACATCAACATCGGACAACAAGCTACAAACAGGGCCATGAAGTGGCCTGCTAGAAGGACTATGTGCATCATCACTGCTTTCTCGAATATGTCATAATCTTTGTGCTGAATGAACAGCACCTCAATGAGGACGTGAGTACTGAAGCCCAACATGATTAAGAAGACAGCGTTTATTCCGTACAGTCGGTTAGTCTGGGGTCTGGATAAACAATCTTTAGCTCGAGATCCCACGATTACACCCTCTCTGAAATCAATGTTCTTCGGGAGATCCTTCGTCTTTCCTCGGGCTACCATGAAACGAAGGGAGGAAGGCACTAAGAAGATGAGAGGGAGAAGTCCGAACCCTATGCTGGAGATGATAATGACTACAATCCTCCAGTCGAACGAGAGATAAGTGATACCGGTGGTTATAATCCCACCTAGCGAACTGCAGATGAAGAAACAAGCCACTATCAAGCTGCAGTACTTCGGTTTAGACAGTTCCACACACCAGGTCAAGACTGACATGGCGGCCACAGAACTGAACACTCCCTTGATGAACTCCTGGTAAGTGAACATGATCATGTTGGAGCTGACCCGGTACGTCAGGGTGCACAACATGCTGAAGAAGGCACAGATCAGCGACATGTTCCTCCGGCCGAGCGAGTCTATAAAGATACCCCCGACCAGACTTCCGCAGAAGGAGCCCAGTATGTTGACCAGTTTGGGTTCCACTGACCGCTGGAGAGGACAGTAGCTACTGAACTCTAGAATAGGTGATCTTGTGAAGGTGAAGTTCCAGGAGTAGTCTATTCCCAGCTCCATCGCGCACACTGCGTGCTTCTGGTTTGTCTTCTTCTGCGGAATTAGTTAGATGTCAAGCAATGTGGATTTCAGGTACTGAACTTGGCAAAGGAAACTTTTCTTAGTTGTGATTTACCTGGGGACCTCAGCCGAGCAGCGCCGGGTGTGATCAGAAACCTTTGAACAATTGCACTATGTATTCAGTTTCAGAGCCAGACTAATAAGTAATTTCAGAATCAAGTAAAGTAAGGGAAACAAGTGACTCACAGAATAACTGTCGCAAATAGGAGTGACCCCGGTATGTTGTTCGACAATACACTTCCAGGAAAGTTCGGGGGTGAAGAGAACGTAGGTGGATGCCAGCATGTAGAGAGGTATCACGTTCAGGAGGAGGCAGGATACTAGAACTATTCTGTACTTGAAAATACCTGGAATTTGGGGGGACGTTACATTTACAATCATGCAATCAAATTAAGCTGTAGTAAACTAGAATTAATAAGAACCAAAGCTGATATAAATTTATTTTCCATTTGTACATGACTTCTCAGTCAACAGTTTCATGGCACTGATGACTAAATATTTAAACAAGAAAAACCGATCCTCACCATTACTGAAACATCTGAGAGAGCCTCCGAGAACTGCGTTGTGGTTGTCAATGTAGGACCTCCAATCTTCATCGCCTTCTTTCATCCTGTTTACTCGAGCGTAGTACTTGAAACTATCTTTCCAATCCCGTATCATTTGTAGCATCCTTGGTTCTCACTACTATTTGCTGTGATGTAACAATGCTAGGTTTCTAAGGTAAAAGTTTCTGCACTTTTTAGTGTTATTATAATTATCGTGGCCACATGTTTAGTGACCACTATCCAAAGTTATCAGATCAGGGGTAATCTACCCTCACCTACTTACTAAGCACAAATACGCTGATTACTAATACATGCTAGGTTAACCAATAAAATAATAAATTAATGACTAAAAAATAGGGCTATTTCATCGGAATATTTATTGCTACAAGTACATTTATTGCTATATTACTCATTACCACTGCACAAAGTAAAAGTTCGAAGCTGCACATAAACATTTGACGATAGTCATCACGGCAAGCTCATATTTAAAATGAAACTGGAACTTTATTTTATAAGTTTATAATAGTGGTAATGGTATTTAGCTATGCTTCATCTACTTGATCTAACCTATCGTGTATTCGACTAACGTGTACGTGGTTTTGGCTAATTTTTTACAATTTTCAGACTCAGAGAATTCTAACAGTAACAGTAACAAAAGGTAGCAATATGCACGAAAAAATGTCTGATATCGAAATATCGAATTTTCCACCCTCAGTGCACGTCAATTCGAACCAACATATATAGTCGATACTTATTGCTCCGCCGTGACACCTTTGTGACAATGACGGTAACAAAGTTCTGTGAGCATGGAGCATTATGCAAGATGCAGCGTCAAACTTACGATACTTGAATTGTGAAACTAAACGAATTTCGGCAAACTTTTTATTCCAATCGAAAATGTTTAGATCGATGAGATGACTCGACAGTGAACAAGTGATTTAGATTATGCCGACCGCGTACTCCAGGTGTAGGACTGCAGGCAGTCAAAAACCGCAAACCCAGACTGAAACTTTGGAGGGGAGGATTTGTTTTAAATTTTAAATCTTAAACTTAGATGATTAAGTAGCAGTTAACCTATAGGACCCAATTTGCAAAGATATTCGCATCAGAGACGAAATGTGTCATGAAGTTGAACAAGCTGGAGTATACAGAAAGAACAAAAATAAATCAATTTCTAATTATGTGCAAATACAACGACAAATATAACAGCGGAACTGGTCAATTTGTCGTATCGGAGCAGCTTGACATGATTGCCATGAACATCTTACATCCGCCGTGAAATTGACAATGAAAAAGTTAGACGTTACAAGTGTTCTGGATAAATGTTTTTTAGACATACAACACAAACAGATATTTACGTTATTATTAAACTGTATTTTAAAAGACTTACAGAAAATGCCGATAGTGATGTTAATAACTGTGAGGTGATGTCATTTTTAACACCGTCTATGTCCAATTAACTTAATGAACAACATAGTAGACAATAACAACACCACAACAAAAACTCTATAAAACAACGACAAAACTAAAAACATAAAAGTGGCTGAAAACTTTAAGTTTTAACGCGTTTGTCCAATAACCGTCTTGTGTCCATAACTATAAAAGTTGTGTCTAGTGTAGTATTATGGTAGAACAAACAGTCCGGATGTATATTGTATAGCTATCTGTAAGTGTATCCGGGAAGTAGATTATATTGTTGTACAGCTGCTTTTGTCTCTACTTGCCACTTTTCTACTTTTTCCGACTATTGACAATATGATAATATTACCTAACCAGTAAATATTGATTTGTTTACGAAAATATAAAGATCTATTTCGCTGCATGTGGCACTCGGAGGCAGTGCAACTATCTGCATTTTATTTCTGCTTCACCGGCCTTGCTTAGCCTACTATATTGTACATTTTATACTATTTAACTTAGAATAACGAAATTTTTAAATAGCATTTTAATTTTGAGGGGAAAAATTCCCCTAGGGAAATTTTTGAATCACAACGACTATATAAAAGATAAAAAGATGGAACTCAGAACGTTATATCGATAAACGATTATGACTAATTATGTATCGAGCTAATGTTGGGAACATAAAAATCCCAGAAAATGACGTATCATTTGGGAAGCAAAATTGTACGTAAATTTAAAGCCAATTGAAGAACAGAAATGAAAATACAATTCTTGATGTGAAATTTATACATGAATGAGAGACCGCAAATGAGGATAGGACAGCGACCACAATCAAAATTGTACGTATGGGAACCTAAAGTAGAACGATGATTTTAATTACATTGACAAATGACAATTCCAAAATAACTACAATTTGACGCAAGGGTATGCTAAAAGTCAAACCACCGCCTATGCGAATAACAAATTATCGTCAATTTAGTAATTTCCTCTCATTCGTTACTTAAGTGAATTTGCAAACTTCATAACATGCCAAAAATGTTCGAAGTGACTCGTAAATTCGTAATAATATGGTTGGTATTTGAATACGAAGTGATTTTAAAATAATTAAAAGTTTTGGTAGGTATCAGCACTTGCATACGAAATGATTTAAATATAATTAAATGGTTTGGTATGTATCCGTACTGATATACGAAGTGATTTATAATGATATGGTAGATGTTGGTGCTGCGTGGGAGAAATTTCTAAGAAGCTAGATTTTACAACCAAGACAAGTTAACATAGCAGAGACGACATGAGCACCAGGGACAAAGCTCGATAAGAGAAATCAGGGGCGGGGGTAGGCTAAGGCACTGACCATGATTTATAATAACCATGACACCCTTGAAGTTTTCGACCGTGACTCGTCACTCGGTTGAATAATTATTTTACTCACCCCCTCCCCTAATTTGAAAGTTCAGTGCCGTAAAGCAATTATTACTGATAAGAACGTCTAGCAGGTGACCGAAAGCTAATCACGAATATACGTTAGTGCGGCAGGTTTGTTACATCGTTTCTAAATACCCCCCCCCCCCTCCATAAAATGTAGATGGGGGACAAAGGATCCCTTAAACTTTATTGCTAAATTCCCAATTGAGTTAGAAGCTAAGTCTCTAGTTTTAGGCGAGTTTCAGAGCTCAAATCCCACATATATTCGCCTGTGGCTGTGGCGGCCTCATTAAAATTCATGACACATCTGACCCAAACATCAAGCTTTAAGTGACCACAACTTTTGCTGAGACTTTGAATAAATAATTCTGATTGTTTTATGCGGGTGTGAACAAAAGTGGCGCAAAGCGTCGCTTATATAATATTAGGGTGCATTGTGGACATAAATTTATCTAAAAACTGTTCTCCCAGTGGTTTGGGACATTCTGCTCCACTCATGGTTGGGTTGTACACCTAACAGCATAACAGAATTGTATGTAACGTGTATTGTGTATAACTTACTCTAGTGTATAATGTACATCTAATGTACACAGTACATCTAATGTATATCTAATGTATGATGTACATTGTATAGTTGTAAAAAACAACTATAATCTATATAGATAGAGTGCACCTAGCACTAATGTATAATGTTTACATTACATTTGGAAGCTGTTTGTGCAAAAAATATATCTAAATATATATATATCCAAATATATCTTAATATATCTAAATATATCTAAATATCAGATAGATGTACGTTGAACTCCTATTCAGATATGCACGAATTATGAAGGAATTTTAATCTGATTCACAGTTACGTGTTGGATAAGCTGCTGAATTTTATTGAAATTTTATCTGTATTTAATCGGATAGTTTGTTGTATGTGTAGTTTTGTATTCAATCTTATTCTAGAATACAAAGTAAAGTACTCACAATTTATCATAGCCCTTTAAAACAAGAGCGAAAACTAATACAAATATTACAATACAAAGAAAGCAATCAGTAAGTACAATCAGTATCATATATCACTTAAATAAGACAGTTCAGATTTAAGTTAGTTACCTAGTTAAAACTCAAACACTCTACTGATGGAATTATTAGTCACTCTGCTGACGACTAAATGCGAAAAACTGTGTCTATAACTCACTACTGCTGGGTCTACTAACTTGTCCACTACTGTGTCCAATAGGTGTCATCAATCACGGGGTCTGTTGTCACAAATGACAAAGCACTTAAATTTTTAGGCCCTTTTTCACGGCGAATCCAATCGGATCCGCCTAGTGGTACGCCAGAGTCCGCTGTGGCAGACAAAGTCCGCCGATTATACTATTATAGTCCCGAGTCAGTTGGGTCCGCACGGTTTGTTTCTTGTCACAAGGTTTGAACTTGAAGGTAGCTTAAGTGGGAATTTTTACAATTTCCTCTTATGTAAGTCGGCTAGCACTACGAGGTTATCATAACATCCAAACCTATCACTTCAAGTTCAGATGGAGCAAAGAAAATTTGAGTAAAGAAAATTGAGGAAGCAGTGTATTTGCAGAAGTCTAGTTAATTCATACTTTCACTCTCTTCTGGAGAACATAACATTTGTCAGGCGATCAATTCAAATTGTACACGGCACTGACACGGGGCGTTGAGGTTATCAAAGGACAAAGAGGATAGTAATCTGTCAAAGTAATGGAATTATTTTATTTGTATAGCGTTATATTCGTGCTTAAGCGACGTTAATTTTAGTATATTTCTAGGTATCTTTACTAAGTCTGAAATGCTTTTCTCGACGCTTAAATAAGTCTTAAACGTCTGTTGCTATAGTTGCTGAGCGAACTTACAGGCGACCCTTTAATAGCAAAGAAAACACCCGCAATCAGTTAAAACCTGCACCATATCATTATCGGGAACAAATATTCCAATAAATAACTACGGGACTTAGGTCAAACAGCTCCTACCGCAAAACAACCGCTTAAGAACCGGCAAAGAGCCGTAGTGCAGCCGCTGAAGAGCCGTAGTGTGGCCGCTGAAGAACCTATGAGAACCGCTTAAGAACCGCTTAAGAACCGTTTTGGCGGTCATAGGCCATAACTATACATTCAACACAACACACACTCACACACACACACACACTCACACACACACACAAATTGACTCATAACTAGCGACTGACGAGTGAGCTAAGCAAATTGACTCATAACTAGCGACTGACGAGTGAGCTAAGCAAATTGACTCATAACTAGCGACTGACGAGTGAGCTAAGCAAATTGACTCATAACTAGCGACTGACGAGTGAGCTAAGCAAATTGACTCATACAGCGACTGACGAGTGAGCTAAG
>JH154823.1:89378-99674 GCA_000226015.1 Mnemiopsis leidyi | reverse complement strand
AGAACTTGATTATATATAATTGGCGATTATGGCGAAGTGTCTTGAGTTGAGAATAGGGGAAGTAAGGTTTTTAATTTTATAGAGAGTGTGAGCAGTGGATGAAGAAATTTCAAGTATAATTTACCAAATACTGGGATCACCAGTTGATTGTTCAGCCAGTAGACATATTTTTAGTCTACTTTTGACAAAGCCAATTGAACAAGCCAAATCCGAGTTCTCATCATTTCCAGGAATGATTAGGCCTGTTTCTAATGGTGTGCTCTTATTGAATATTTTGTCTTTATGGTCGTTCCAAATTTTGGCTGCCTGATATGTAAAATTTTGCTGACTAGTTTCTAATTTCATGGTAAATTTGCTACCTGGTACCTGGTAAATGTGCTACCATGTTTTGTTTGTCGACATCTCTGTCATAGATCTACTCTCCTGTGGTAGCAGGTTTAAAATTCGGGTCTACTTTTAGGTTCAAACAAAGACCTTAGTACGATAATTATTGATTCACACTTTGGTCTCGTCCTTGTTAATGATTTTATGCCTTTCTTACAGCTTACTGTTTTATTTTTAAACCCCTAGGCTCGATCTAAACTGCTTCAGAAGTCAAGTCTTCTGTTTTCTCTGTGCTGCATTTTGAATACGCTGATCTCACTGGTCATTCTAACCCCACACCCACTCCAATTATCTAACTGTTATAGGGCCAAAATCAAAAATGGAGCGTCTCTTTCGTGTCTCCGTCCTGAAGAAAGGATACTTGGAATGTCATTTCTATTAACTTAATATTTTGACGTTTTTGATCAGGCAACTACTTAGATGATTTGACAAAACCAAACAACAATTATAGGAATGTCGAGTGCTGTGAGGACTGGAATGAGCATGCCAGAAAAACAGAATCCAGCAAGAGCCGTGCCTGTTAGAGTCAAGAAAAAGTAAGTTGGCTGACTTTTTTACTTCAACATTTGAATCTTTCATGATAGAAAATATTCCCGAAACAATCAGACGAACGATGGATTGCTCATGGTAAATCATATTAAACCTGAAACTTGAAAACAGGAATTTTGTATATTTGATTGGATTTGACATCAGCAATTCTCCCTTCTTTTTAGCACTTCCTCCTTCTTCATCAGCACTTTCATAATTAATATCTTGCATTGTAATCGCAATTTGAGTATGTTATCATTATCACTATCCCTTTCAGGACCTTGAAAAAGTTGAGTAATGCAGAGAGACTAGAAATGGAAAACGCGAAAATGGAAGAGAGGTTGAGAACTCTGCGGAAAACTATCGAGAAAGAAAAACAGGAGCGTAGGTGAGTTGATGGTTTCTGCACCGTGACTGGTTAATAATATTTTTATTGCAAACTAATTGCCTGGGGACCTCAGGCTAAATGTTGAGAGAGCCGCGCATCGCCCGGTAACAACCTGATTGAATTTAAAAATACATAGAATTTCATTTATTTATGATTGGTTATAATTTGAATAAAATAAATTCTACTCGCAGTGCACGACCAGACTTTGTGTGGAAGTCTGGACAAGTAGGTGCAGTTACAACCCACGCCAAAGAACACAGCAGCAGAAACAAACACGCCGGCATTAATTTGAGCGAAAAGAAAATAAAGGTCAAGTTTCTAACTCCTGTTTCAGAAAAAGGTAGCGTTTTGTGGTATTGCGTCTTTTAACGATTGTTGACTTTTGATAGAATTTTGTGTTCCTTTAACTGAGCTTGGTCGCTTGGATTGTTTGTCGTTAGAATGTTTAATGACGTTCCATAAGATACAACAGTTGCAGAATCTTCCATTAAAAAATTTAAACTTCTCGAGAAAGAATTTCATTATTACGTTAACGTAATATCTTGGTCGGACTAACGAAGCATCCTCAGGAGAATCTCGAGAGAGGCGCGCAGTACCACGTGTCTCAACTCCCCACAACTCCAGCACTACAGCTGGCACCTCCTGGGCAGAACCTCAACCCTCACCTCGACTGCAGCACGACTCTACTATTACACGTGCAGAGTCACAGTGCCACTCCTCTATTACACGTGCAGAGTCACAGCGCGCTGAAGCGCAGGGGCTTCCCAGCTCAGAAGTTCAGCAGGTTGAAGCGCAGAGACTGCCCCGTGCGGAGGGAATGGCGTGGGGTGAATTCGGAGAGATGGAGGGTATTCAGAGACAGGCCAGTATTGTGGGCCCTGTTTGTGGACAGTGCGAACTTAACGGAGCTCAATTGGTAGGTTTGTTTATGTTTAGTTGTTTTGTTCTGTGTGTGATAAGTATAACAACTCTAGAACCTTATTTGGAATGAAAAATTTCTTTTTCTCCATGTTTCGCATTCCCTTCCGACCTTTTGGTATTTCTGTTTCCACC
The DNA here is from genome assembly GCA_000226015.1 of Mnemiopsis leidyi. Taxonomy (NCBI): domain Eukaryota; kingdom Metazoa; phylum Ctenophora; class Tentaculata; order Lobata; family Bolinopsidae; genus Mnemiopsis; species Mnemiopsis leidyi. The sequence continues at coordinate 97,321 of JH154823.1, read as the reverse complement.
AATAAGATTTCAGAACTGCATGGAATGCGGAGAGAAGTACTGTTCAGACTGTTTTGCTATTTTCCACAAAAAAGGAGCCCTAAAATCACATACCTCGCGACCTCTCACTCGCCAAGCAAACCTAAACAGCGGGCCTCCTAAATCAGTTCATGTGTGAGTTATAAGTTAGATTTCAGTTATATTTTGATTTGTCATCTGTAAGAAATCATACTTGGTTCGTGGAAACACGATTGGAAAACTTCTCAGAATTTTCATGATGAGTGAAAATTTTTTAAAAGCAGAACTTGTTATTTTTTATCTTCGAAATTAATGGATTAGCCCATTAACGTTAGTTAATGAGTTAACCAATTTTCGCCCTCTCTTCTCATTATAAATCAGAAAACTAAACTTCTTAGGCAAAGGATTAACTTTATTAATGTTAAGAATTAATGTTAAGAAGAAAAAGTAACGTTGCATGTTAACATTCTTCCCTCAGAGAAGAGACGATAGCGGAAGATTCCCTCTGGGGTGAGTATGACGAAGCTGCGGCTGCTCAGAGTTTCCTGCAAGCTGTAAAGGCCTGGCGAGGAGAAGATGACACGGACAAGAACGCAGGTTAGAAAGAAACAATAAACTAAGACAATAAGTTAGTTTTGAACAAGAAACTAACACTAGAAGATGAGACAAGACACTCTGGCATGCTAAACCGCCATTATAGCGAGCTGACGATCTGTCCGAATTTGGAGCCGAACGCGCACGTACGTGCTATACTGGTCTAGCAAAACTAAGACATGCGATTACCTGTGACTTGAAAAATACAAAACTTTCAGCTACCAATTTACTCTAAGTAGTAGGTTCTGTTAAAAAAATGTTTCTTTAAATTTTGTTTCATCATTACTAATAGATTTTTTTAATCTGTCTGTTGATGAAGTACATCTTATTTAGGAAACAAACCATCTCCCGGCCTCAGTACCACGAAAACAACTGATGGATCTCAGACGTCTAAAGGTGTCATCCCTGAAATTAACTTCTCGGAAAATGAGGTAGAATTTAACTTCATTTTTGTTGGTTTGTAGATTATATGTAAAAATAAAATGTGCTTTGACCCAACTAGAAAAAACACAGCAATTTGTGAGTTTGTCTGTTTTTAGAAACTGGTCTATACTGAACTATTATAGCTAAGCTACATTGTTGTATCCATGTGATGAGTTTGTCTGTTTTTAGAAACTGATCTATACTGAACTATTATAGCTAAGCTACATTGTTGTATCCATGCGATGAGTCTTGTCTGTTTTTGGAAACTGATCTATACTGAACTATTATAGCTAAGCTACATTGTTGTGATGAGCTTGTCTGTTTTTAGAAACTGGTCTATACTGAACTATTATAGCTAAGCTACATTGTTGTGATGAGTTTGTCTGTCTTTGGTAAACTGATCTATACTGAACTATTATAGCTAAGCTACATTGTTGTGATGAGCTTGCCCTAGCCATCACGAGTACAATGTCGCTTGTAATGTTATTTTCAACGAGTGATTTAGTTGAAACTCGCCTGTTACTTACAGTTACAAACTTACAAATAAATAGCACTGCACTACATCAACATGAATTCTAGAGAATATAATTAATTACTCACTCGGCAAGTAGATGATACAGATCAGACTCAGAGTGCACCAGTTAGGCGAGCAGTACACTTCACAGGTGGGCAGTACCCTTCCGTCCTTCTGTACCCCTGCTGGTTTCGCTGCCCAGTAGTTGTGGAATAAACAGTCAGTCATTGTGTAGCCTACTTCACAGCTTAGTTTTCCTGTTGTGGAACCATTAATTTTATGATTGTTTTTGTAGGAGACTTCAAAGGTGGGATTCTTCTTCTGGCACGTCACTTCGCTCTGGAGTTGGATGTGAAGTTGATAAATATTGTTAAAGTTGGACATCGCTATAATATGAAGAAGCTCATTTTCTTGATATATATCACAGATAATTTCATTCTGTTTCTTTTACTTTTTTTCTAAACCGAAGAAAAACAAGTCTAACCTTCACAGCAGTTGACTTTCTAGCCCTTGCCACGCAGCCGTTATTGTCTGCTGTAAAGTGAAGTCCGTCAGAAAACTGACTACTACTGTCGTCCGCTAACCTGCACCCGACCATGTGGTAGCCCGTTGGACAAACTACCGAGGTAGCTGCGTCGTCAGTAGTGGCGCTCCAAGAACTTGTCAGGGTGATTCGTTCTTCGTTAGCTCCACAGGCTAACAGTGTACTGCTTAGCATGGTTAGGAGTTTTAGAAGAGTCGGCATTTGACCAGGTGTTTTCTTCATTTCTGGTCCATGGTAATCTGAATATAATTGTGATGTTCTAAAACATCATCAAACATAATTTATGAAATTTAACATATAAAGATACAACTTATAACTGTGGGACAAGATTGACAAAGCATGACCTTGTCCCGGGCAGACATAGAAACGGACTCATCACGAAAACCTTCCCAAGAGAAGCAGTGCTCCCGTTACGAAACTTCTTAACCTACACTCAGCTCTCTCGGCTATGTATTTTAGATGTATTGTTCTTCTTGATAGTTTGGTAATGAGAGTTATATTCCATTCATCATGTACGGTAATCGGTCAGGAAGTAAGGGAGGGCGAGAGTCTGGTGTATTGCATTGGGCGGTAGCTGTTAACCAACCGAGGAAAGGATAGAGATATAGTTATCTCGACTTAACTGTTCCAACCTCAAGTCTTTAGAATTACTGAATATTCGATGCAAAATGCAAATTTAGGTCGCTTCCCAAGATGGGATAACCTTAGATGGGATAACCTGAGGTGCTCATCTTAATTTCTTAGACCCAGTCTATATGTTAGGGTACCGAATTCATGCTTACTTACAACTTCATGCTTACTTTCAAATTCATACTTACTTAGAAATTCATACTTACTTACAACTTCATACTTACTTACAACTTCATACTTACTTACAACTTCATACTTACAATTTCAGAACGTTTCGTACTTTGAGCGGATGTTGCTGAAGAAAGGGAAGGCGAAAGAGAAAACCGAGGATGACGCAAACAGCGAATATAGTGCTGGAGAAATAACAGTTTCTCAGCTAGACTTTTGTAGAGGTTAGAAGTTATGGACCTAATTTTGTTTTGTTAGTCTTGATCAGTTCTTTAAAAGATGCTATGATTTGCTGTACCTAGGCGTGGAAAAGTCTGTAGTTGACTGTCATCAATCTTGTTGTGTCGGATTTTATAGCAACCATCGAACTGAAAAAGTCACAGCTATTTTTTGACAGATTTATTGGCCCACAACATCGAAGAAGATCGGAAATCAAGAATGGAACCAGAAAGACCGGAAAGTGTGATAGAAATTGTGGAAGTCAACTCGAACATCGGTACTATTTATTTTTATCATGGCCCAACTTTTTTGTACAGTTTTCAACAACGGATCATGATGCGAGAAGGTAATATTAGGTAAACGGATAAAGAATGCGAAACAAGAAAGTGAAAAATTAAGACAAAAGGGAAAAAGAGAAGGAAAAAGAAATCGGCAATAAAAACTTGTTTTACAGGATACTTGGAGGAAGATGATACATATCTTATAGAGGAGACTGTCGAATCCTCTGACGAGGAAGAAACACGGACTCAAATGGAGGTAGGAAACCGAAGATCAAGCTTAATTAATAAATAGGTAGGATAATTCAGCACTGACCAAATCTTGGAAATTGCGTCTATAAAATTGACTAGGGCAACTGACACCCCGAGATTTTCCATGTATGGCCATGGTAAAAAGGGACATTTTTAATGCTCCAATGCCAATATTGCCATAATTGTATTTTTCTTCCTATTAATCAAAACTTCTTCCACAAAAACAGCCATTGATTTTCTAGAAATTTGAAAGCACAGTAGGAATATACAACTTTTTAATCCAACTTCGATAATATCAAAACTCAGTTCCGCAATTAAACCCTAATATTTTGGAGAGAGTCAGACACACAGTCCCCAACATAATCAGACCCGCCCCAACTAAAGACAGTGCCTCCGCGGGTACCCCAAACAATCCCACCTGAACAATAAAAGCCAGGGCTGTATCCAAGTTGTGGATCAGATTAGCTGTTGTCGCTTTCTCGTGGCTCAGTGCCAGGTTTTTTAGGCAGATATTGTGAGCAACACAGAGTCCTGCTATGATGAGGAGAGTCCGTGGGAGGAAGCATGTTGGGAGTGTGTACTCCTCACGTGACCCCACGTGGTACAACACTCCTCCAACAATCTGGAACATTCCTGAGTGCCATGCTATCGTGTAGGCACTGACGGACTTTCCTATGTTTCTCTGGATGACGTAGAAAGTGGACAAACAGATGGCAGAGAGAATTGGAACAAGGTAGTAGTACCATGGTGGTGTCTCTGTGTCTGCGTTTGTCTTGAAGATAAAGTTGGGTTTAGCAATCAAGATAACCCCAGCCAGACCCGACATCATCGCTCCAATGTGGACAGGATTTAGCTTCTCTTTGAGGAATACTCGAGCTATAATAGCAGTAAACAAGGGAGAAGTGAAGAAGAGCGCGGTGGCATCCCCCAGGGGCAGGTTTTGTACACTCCAGACTTTCCCAAACAGCGCTGTTGTACCGATAAGAAGTCTGGTAAACACAAGGATCTTTTTTGAAAACCCAACTATCGGTGCTCCGAAGAAGGAAACTGTCATGGAAAGGAAACAGAGGTAGAAAACACTGGAAATATACATAACCTCCCCTACAGTAAGGTAGTTTATGTGCTTGACGATCGCTCCGTGGATGGTACCTCCTATGCTGACTAGGATCATGAAGCTGATTCCTTTAACGCGGCTCACAAGAGGGAGTGTCCCTGTAGAAGTGGGGGAAGTGGTACTGGAACTTCCTTCTCCGGTACTACTCTCCTCACCACATAATGGTCCGGTGGAGATGCGCGTGGTTATTCTGGTTGAAGTTTTGTCAGCGGTTGAAGTTTTGTCAGCGGTTGAAGTTTTGTAAGCGGTTGAAGTTTTGTCAGCGGTTGAAGTTTTGTCAGCGGTTGAAGTTTTGTCAGCGGTGATTACATTGCGAGACTCGTTCATGTTTTCCTGGCATATTTTTTGTTATTGATAATTTGGGTTTTTTACTAGTTTTGTGGTGGATGAAAATTGTTTGATGATGATTTGGAAGCCTAAGGTCCTAAGGTCTGCAAATTGTTTTTTATCAGAGATTTAAAGATAGCAATTTTTTAAACGGGCGATGCGCGTCTAGAATTTCTTCGCCAGGCCAGGAATGCGTAAGAGCGCGTGATGGCCGCGACAGTAGGTTATCAACCTACAACAATTTTTCACACAAAAAAATGCGGCCAACAAAAATGATAAAAGTAAAAAAATGAAACATAAATTGCTATGTCAATTTTAAGCTTAATGTTGATTACTTCAAAATTAATGAAAAACTACAGTAGTGGCGAAAATAAAAATCGCCTTAATGACAATGTAGTGAGTTTTTCCTTGAACACTTATGACATTTGGTTTATTATATAAAAATTTTCGGTCGATTAAAGATCAAATAAAGTCATCACTTATGACTCTGATGGTCAGTTATGTGGAGCATATGTAAGTATTGTATTGTATTGTACATACGTACAGTATGTACAATACGTATAATACAAGTATTGTACATGCGTTATACAATAAGTACCCACTATTGCAGTATTTCAATAGTTTCAACGCGTACACGACATAACAGTATTAACAAGCGTACTATACGGAAAATGTGGAAAATGGAGATTGGAGACATAGTGGTCCATGAAAATGGGAAGTAAATTATATTCGAATTTCCCCTTCAGCGAAAAAGTTTGATGACAGTTTTCTGCTGCTGTAGTACAAATCCAAAACATGAGAAGCATCACTCTTGTTCTGCGAGTAATCAGTAATCACGTGTTATGTTACACACGCTTTTTTAAACACGTTGTATGTAAGACATGCTATAAATATGACGATTGTATCTAAGTTATGTAGATTAGTTATGTAGATTGTTCGTGGTTACTACTGTCTTCTAATATGTTTATGCCTTATGCCCTTATGGCAGTTTGATGAACTGCTGCGCCGTGGCTTGTTTGCCGTTTGGGCTGAAGTTCAGGACTGAAGTTCAGAAGACCCAGTTTCAAGGAATACAGTGCACCGTCGATATACAATATACATGCACCGTCGATATACAATATACATGATTATATAACAACACACTACAATTATAAAAGTACACACTACAATAAAACAACACACTCTAAATAAAGGGACACTGAGCACTACGCGGCCGATTCACACTCTATCACGAACTGTGAGGTTACAACAATTATTAACAAAAGATCGTATAGCAACAATGCCAACTGCGGGTGACATCTTTAATCTTTATGACCAACAATTTGTCAACAGGAGCATGACAGGAAACTTGGATTTAAGCGGGAAAATTTCAGGATTAATAAGGATCACATTAAATTGCAATTATAAACAATTATAGAGCTCAAAATTTCCGGCTCTCCCCTGTACGCAATCAAAGAGGGCAAACTGCCACCTTGTATATTCAATATTGTCCTCCTTTATAAACCACTTCATGGGTAAACTCAGCCACATATACATACTTAAGTCTTGATGAGCCCCCCGGCCCCCCGGCCCTCATCACCTTCGGCTCATACAAGTCTAATCAACTCCATTTAGTCTAATTCAACATCCAATCTAGGCTTCAATTCGTGAACGATTTCGCCATGAGATTTATGATTACCAAACATAAAATGATGAGTAACTGATACCTCTCTGCAGTTGGGAAGATCGTTACTGTCCAATGTTAAGATAGAAGAGTATTCTCCTCGTGGCTCGGCGGACAATCCTTCCACAGCTGGAATCTTTAGCCAGCCCTCAGGTCAGTTGAAATATATTGAAACTAGAAGTATGAAGTGTAAAATTGTTATTCTCGTTCTCTGTTTTCAGAATGAAAAAAGAGTTCTCATGTGAGACAAGTAGAAAACGAAGATTATTGAAACAATTTTTTCCCATTTTGGACATGAACACTTTAATTAAAGTTTTGGCTGATCTCCATTACAATTAGGTTCAGTCTTGATAGAGCCTGTAGAAAACGAGGAACCCTCCAGCCGAGACACCTCCTCAAACCTGCCTACTCGACAAAGTGTGACGTCACAGCATGGCACAATGCCAACTCTCACCACACCACGTGCACAAACTCCCACACGTGCACAATCTCCCACACGTGCACAATCTCCCACACGTGCACAAACTCCCACACGTGCAGAAACTCCCACACGTGCACAAACTCCCAGACGGTCCAACGCTGGGCCACAAGACGGGAAGTCGTCGCCGACTCCGCGAGAAAGCTCGTACACGCCTCCCAGAGTTGACAGATCTCACCAAGCCCTCTCTGTAAGGTGCGTGCTGTGTTTTGGTTGTAGATTATCTTAATTTGTAACGCCATTACCATGACCATGACACCCTAGAATTCGCCCCATGGTCGATGGTCAAAAAACTTGACCATGACCATATGGAAAATTTGAATTTTTGCCATGGTCAAAATTTTTACCATTCGACCTCGGTACGTCGTAATATCAACAAGAATTGCGCCCGCTTGGTTAGGTCTCAGGCGGACGCTAGATTTCCATCTCTTTAATTGTACAGCAACTACTATGCGGATATAAGATTAACCTGTGTTAAAAGCAAATGTGACCGTGTTTAAGATATAACATATACTGACATCATATCTGTCATGTCACGGTTAAACCCGAAAATTGTACCTCAAAGAATGCCAAACCGTTTAATCTCGACAATATCCGTCTCAAATTTCGATTGAGAAATTACAACTATGAGCGGCTACTGTGAGTGTGATAATATCGGCCGTAAAGTTAAAAAGAATGACCGATTTTATCGTAACTAATTGTAATGTGATAAATGAAATGTCAGCTGTAAAGATTTAAGGAC
>JH154823.1:64871-78911 GCA_000226015.1 Mnemiopsis leidyi | reverse complement strand
TGACTCTGACTCTGACTCTGACTCTGACTCTGACTCTGACTCTGACTCTGACTCTGACTCTGACTCTGACCCTGACTTTGACTCTGACATTGACTCTGACTTTGACTCTGATTATCATTATTATTTTATTCAGTGTTATACATATTTTACTGGATTAAAACAATATGATTCCTCTTTCTTCACCTTAATAATGAGATAATATTGTGCTCACTAATGCAGCAATGGTTCAATCTTTTCTTCTGTTCATGATAAGACGATACCATGGTGCCGGGTCTCATGAATCTCCTACTCAGGAACAGTGTTGAATGTATAATTACAATGTTGATATATCCCAATTGTATAATTACCTAGTTCAGACTAGTGTGCTAGTTTCCTTCAAACTCAGCTGTTTGACTTATCAGTAGGCAATAATCTAATTTTTACCTAAGAATTCGTTAAGAATTTGATGTAATTAATAAATGAGAAACTTCGATCCAAGGTTCAACCTCCACAGTCCTCAGTATTGTCTTGCGTGGTTTTCAAAGTTATTGCCGCTACGAAGAAACCCCATCCACTTACACTTAACAGTTGTGTTTAAAAAATATTTGTTGTTAAATATTTCAAATCCTAAAACGTACAATCATGACCGTGGAGTCTCCACGAATCATTTAACGGTCCAATTTTTGCTGTAACCATTTTTAAAGACGGTCACGTCACAAGTACAACAAATTTTGGCTTCTTAAATACCAAAGCAATAATGCTTGGAGTTCTCCTGTTTCAAAACAACTGGAATAACTTTTCCAGTGAACCTTGCTATAGTTATAGAAACAACGGCTTTTGTGCATTATATTTTGATAAAAAATATTTTTACACTATACAGTATACGCTCTTTTAAAATTCCTCGATTATAAAACAGACAACTAAAAGTAAAACTAAAAGCACAAATTTAAATACTTTATAATACCGCTCATCGAAGTAATTTTGGCCGATAAAGTCTTAAGTCGGTTGCTTCTTATCTTTATTTTTAGTCGGTGACAGATCCTAATCCGAATATAAATCGTTATCCAGACCTAATCAACACATGTATATATCAACCCATCTTCATAGAAATTTTTAAACTAATTTAAATGTTACGAGAGTTTAACACATAGAATCAACAAATAGAAATTTTATCACCTCCCGATAATCTTATAGATAGCTCAATCTTTGATTATTTGTTGACGTGTCACCATTGACTCTACCCATATAGTCCAATAATCGTCACCGAATAACAAAGCAAATTGAATTACCTGCTAAGTGTCAAAATGTCGTCACCCTGCCAGAAATAGCGTCATTTGTCCGACAGCCAATCAACGTCCTGTATTTAGTTTACACGTCATGTATCCCCCAATCAGAAAAGCCTCGCGGTAAACACGTGACTCTTTCTTCACGGACAGTTACAATTTTTGAGCAGCCGGAGCCAGTGTTCCTGTGCTCCATTTCTCTCCTGATAATTTTAATCAGCTGTAGACGGGCCGGACAGGAAGTTTTGCCCTTAATTATAATTAATTTTTATAATTAACTTTGATATTATCTCGTCAGCGGCCAATTGGGTTGCAGGTTTTTTACCGACTAATTTGTTGAGGTCCATGCACTGCAACAAAGTCAAACAGTCCACATAATACCGCAGACAAAACCTGGTTTGTTCCTGCATGCAGAGTCAACTGTAGGGTATTGTTGATCTGATTATAAGTGCTTTAGTCGTAAATTCTTAATTTATCAATTCATGCAACATTTGATCACTTGCTGAAATCGATAACAAAAATTTCCTTCTTCATAGTGGTGTTTAGTTTCAAATTTGTGCTTTTATATTAAATCTAAGCTTTCTTTTCATTATTTTTGCGATAGATAACGCACACATTTGAAAATCTCGGTGGCAACTTTCGACTTTAAAATTTAATCATTCAGTAAACAGGGTGATAAGACTAACTTGAAACGTTAACTTAAATACGATTAAATTTCGACTTGGATTAACTTAATAGAAAACACTGAAGGTTACTAAGAGCAAAAAGAAATGGTCCGAGAAATTGTTCACATTCAAACCGGTCAGTGCGGAAACCAGATTGGAATTGCTTTCTGGGAGACAGTTTGTGTCGGTAAGTCAAAGTGAAACTTCTCGCTTATTTGCCATTTCGCATTATTCTGATGTCTTGAAGTTGATGTAAGATTTTATGTGGTCACAACTTCATGAAACTGATTTGTTATCTTGTAGGGGGGTTGATAGACATAAATAGATACGAGTTTTGATTTTGGAGTGATTTGTTATCGGTTAGCTTCTACATAAAAATACTTTTTTCAAATCAGGTGACTTGAGCAATCAGGTGACTTGAACGAACTCATTTTAACAAAAACAACAGTTAATTTCATCAACATTGAGGATACATTTTTTCAGAACACAATATCAACACTGAAGGTAACTTTGTCGGAGAAGATGATGTTTTGCTGGAGAAAATAAACGTTTACTTCAACGAAATTCAGGTAAAATATTTTGATGAATCTCGTGGAAATGTGGACTAAGCCACCGCAAATTTCCCACCTCTTACGTTTTAATCCATATAGCCACTTGACATATTGTCAGTATGTTTAATCCTGTTTATTGTCAAATCGAAACATCGTTCTTCGATTTTCTGCAATTTTGTATCTCTACCAATACCACCATCTCAGGGAGGCAAATATGTGCCCCGAGCGGTCCTGGTTGACCTGGAGCCCGCTGTGCTGGACTCCATCAAGAACAGCAAGTACGGCCACACTTTCCGCCCCGACAACTTCGTGTTCGGACAGTCCGGGGCCGGTAACAACTGGGCTAAAGGACATTACACTGAGGGTGCCGAACTCGTCGAACAGGTACAAGACTATACCGCATTAACGAAACTTGACATGATTTGATTCCTTGTTTCAAATCTATTTCAACCAAAACAAGATTAAGTTTAACCGATTTGTTGATGGCTTGCTATGATTCACATCATGATAATTCTTCAACAAAAAGTGTACATCCGTTAGGTATTTGACGTGATAAGAAAAGAGTCAGAGGCAGTGGACTGTCTGCAAGGGTTCCAGTTGACCCACTCTCTTGGTGGCGGTACCGGTTCCGGAATGGGAACTCTCCTCCTCAAGAGAGTCCGGGAAGAATACCCAGACAGGATCGTGTGTTCTTACTCTGTCGCTCCTTCCCCGAAGGTCATTTCAGTTATTCGACTTTGACGGAAATTTATATCCCTTCCACCGATATTATGTCTAAATAACTAAGTTGGATAACACGAAACAGTTTACAAGATGAATAATCACTTACAAGATGAATAATCACTTACAAGATGAATAATCACTCTAATTACTCTAATTACTCGATCCTAAAACAAACACTTTCTCTGCAGGTGTCTGAAACAATTGTCGAGCCGTACAACGCTGCTCTCTCTTTCCACCAACTGGTAGAGAACACTGACGAATGTTACGTTATCGACAACGAAGCTCTCTACAACATCTGCCACAACACTCTGAAACTGAAGAGTCCTAGTTACGGAGATCTCAACCATCTTGTCTCAACCATCATGTCCGGAGTCACTACCTGCCTTAGGTATACAGTGAGAAATCTTGGGTGTATCAGTGTAGGCTTATAGTCTTCATGCCTACCGCCTGAAAAGTATCTTGCTTGAACCAAGAGTTTTATATTGAGTCTTATTGTTGACATAAAATTGGACCATCTCGTGCTGAGAGTAAGGAGGTTAGACAACCGGAATCGGAATAAGTGCAGCTTTAACCCAAAGTTCCTTTCATAAAAGAACGCCTCCTCTTAAACAGTTTTTCACCCCAGGTTTCCCGGACAGCTGAACGCTGATCTCAGGAAACTCGCTGTCAACATGGTCCCCTTCCCCCGTCTCCATTTCTTCATGTCCGGCTTTGCTCCCCTCACTTCCTCCGGGGCCAAGGGTTACAAGGTGAGACAAATCCTCAAATCATCTATAAGTCTGATAAAAAATTTTAAAGTTTATAGACCTAATGTTGATAAGATTGCCAGTGACAAAGTGACATGACAATTAAGCCACTACCAGTTTTTTTTCTATTCAACAGCGACAAACAACTATATCTCCCTGTGCAGGCAACAACGGTGGCAGAGATCACCAACCAGATGTTTGACAGTAAGAACATGATGGTGTCGTGTGATCCCCGACACGGCAGATACCTCACTTGTGCCGCCATGTTCCGTGGAAAGTGCTCCACCAAGGACGTAAGTTTTTTATTTAATGCAATGTGTTGAGGGTTCAGATATCTTGCAGTTTTTCTTTCAAGGAAATGTAATATTTTCCGCAGCTTATGGTAAAGCGTTTTGTACTTGTAGAACTAGATAACGAAAAACGTTAAAGTATACGTCTTGTTCAATGTTAATGCCGTCAAATTTAAAGTGGGACAAATCAGACTGAAAATGCAACTCACTAACAACGGAATCTATTTATGACAATAGCAAATGTTTGTCATAATTGATCCCAACTCCACGTGACAGGTCGATGAGCAGATGCTGAACATACAAAGCAAGAACTCCGCTTACTTCGTGGAATGGATTCCTAGCAACGTAAAGACCGCCGTCTGCAATGTGCCTCCTCCCGGGTAATGCTCCAATCGAACACATTTGTCAAACACAAGAAAATATTTTACGTGTAGTGAAGTTAAGAGATTTCAGAATTCAAATGTATTTTGAATTTGAAAGCGTTCAGCGCAACAGAAGTTTACATACTTTTTTAAGTTGAGCTTAGCCAGAACACAGTATTCCATTACGTATTGCAATTATATTATCAAATATTTCTCTCAGTTATGACCTGAGTGGTACCTTCATTGGCAACAGCACAGCGATGCAGGAACTCTTCAAACGCATCAACGAACAGTTTACCAGCATGTTCAGACGCAAGGTAATCTCATCCTTCATAGCTTCATTCGTATTCATATAATCAACGTTCTTTGTTTAAAGTTTATCCTGTAATAATAATATTACTATTGTCGTATCGTTCTAAGGTCAATACGACAGTAGTAATACAGGCACTGAATATGTAAAGCTAGATTTCAGATAAGAGCAATATATTAAAAACAAATGCCTAACTGCAACTAACGACAGGTGTTCCTGCATCTGTACACTGGAGAGGGTATGGACGAGATGGAGTTCAATGAAGCAGAGAGCGATATCGCCGACATCATCACTGAGTACCAACAATACCAGGTTTGTTTGTTTGTCAGTTGAGAGATTTTCTAAAGAAAAAATTTCAGTTGAAGTTCAATAATTACTTTCTCATGGACTCTTCTTCTCGATCCACGCGCATCTTTGTTTCAATGAATTTAAAAGCCAACCTATATAAAAATTCTTATCAATTTTTAAAGTAAGTTGCACGATTGCCCTTAGGTGATAGCCTGCTATTATGGCGGGGACTGAAAAGCCCCTAAATATATTCACAACATGCCTTACTATCAATCAGGAATGTGGAGTTGACGACACGTACGAGGGAGAAGGAGAAGAAGAGGCCGGAGGAGAAGAAGAAGAAGAAGAATACGAGTAAATTAGCTTCAATTACCTCCTCGTTATCCCAAATATGGAATAATGCCTACTCGGCTGTTCCATGGGGTTGTGATGAGTAGAAACGCTACTAGTAACCTCAATCAGATGAAATGTTCTTCCTTGTAAAATAAAAGAAAAACTGTAAAAACAACTGTAAAATGAATACAATTATGATAAAACGTGTACTATTTTATTACGTTTTTGTTTTTATTCCGCGATATTTTTGTGCTATAAGTATGTTATCACAAAAAGGGGCGATGCCTTAATGGTTATCTCATTTTGATAACTATTCTGCAGTCGTTACTAATGGATAAAATGAAAATTGTTTTGATAAGTTCTTAGATAAATTTAAAAAGTTGACGGTCAAGGCGCATCGACGCTAATTGACACTGTGGAGATTGATTGCGTTTAACAGATTTGACTATTTGTATTTGGGCTATTTCGCTAATTCTATATTTGTATACAAACTTTTAAGACAGTTGACTTTGTAACAGGCCAGAATTTTTCTTTGGTAATCAAATGGAAAAATGATAATGATCTCTGTTGCGTTAAAAGATAAAAACAAAATTACATAACAACGAAGGCTTAAACAGTTCACTTCAAGTTTTCTCGTTTTAGTCTAAGGTAGCTACAAAATTGACACCAAAACTGATGTCCGTTCCGTTAAATAGTCTGATTCACTTTATCATTTATCAAAACGTCTGAAGGGAACAAGCAGTGATTTAACGAAATTAGCAAATTGCAATCATGCAATCATGCGAACATCAGTAACAAAGCATGCAGCTTGTTTTCGAGCATTTGTTACAATCAATAACTAGGGACGATTTAGAGTTTTAGGAAAAGAAATTGGTACGAAAGAGGATTTCACGAAAGTTATATTCACTAAAACAGGGAAGTTAACAAAATTGCAGAAGTTAAAAATGATAAATACTTTAATTGTCTAATCAAGAATTATCACATATACTATTTACAAAACCCGTTATCAATTCAATACTTTACATGCGAAGCTCTCGTTAGATCTTCAAAAAAGCCAACATCAGTGATATGATTTAATCAAACTCGTCTCGAAGCATGACTTTTTCTAGATACCACATTATCGCTACCACATAATCGCTACCACACATTTTATATAACATCGTTTTTTCTAAACTAATCCTTCAACTGAATACTGCAAATTCTGTGAACCTTAACACCGCTCTATAACATTCCAACGTCTAAAACAAGCAAAGTTCGAAGTTTTAAGTTGCTTAGACGTGGTTACTACAACAGTTGGAAGTTCAGCAGTAAGAGCAGGCCCCGCCGGCCGCGCCGCCGCCTCGGTTCAAGTCGACTCTGTCTGACTGGTAACTCGCGTCCCAAAGTTCCGGAGTCTGTACGATCTGAAAGGAGGAGACAGTTTTTAGGGTTCCATCCAATTAGCTGCTTCAAGGTAGTGACCAAATGTTAAATGAATTTTAAACACAATAGTGAATTGAACGAGCTCCTCGAGCTCCTCGAAAGTAGCTAGCTATTTACACAAATGAAGTTTACTACAAAATAATTACTTTTGTGACGAGCTCCTCGAAAGCGTCCTGGACTCCCTCCTCCGTCTTAGCGCTGCTCTCAATGAACAACATTTTGTGTGTACGAGCGTACCTCTCTCCTTCTTCACGCTGTACGTCTCGAGTCTGGGAGATAGCGTGTGTTTGTTTGTTTTTGTGTCAGTAAGTAGCGTGTGTTTCTTTTTGTGTCAGTCTTTAATTCTTAAGTATGTTTGTTTGTTTCTTAGTTTGTGTGTTCGTACCATTTAGTCAGTGAGCTTGATCGTCTGCTATTTTGCACGATAGTTAACGTTTTTCATTGGTTGCCAGGTTTATAAAGCAAGACATTTTACTTCAGTACCTCACATAAAATTAATAATATCATACTGAAGGACACAAACCTTGTCAATTTTGTTTCCGACCAACATTCTGACAGCGTTCTGCTTAGTGATGTAAGTGTCGATCTCCTGTCGCCAAGTATCCAGGTTGGCAAATGTCTGTCGTACGCTCGTGTCGTACACTGAAAGTGACGTCACTGAATTAAGCAGGTTAGAAATAAGAAACCTGAGTGTGAGCCTTCTACACGGCCCACGGAATTCTGTCTGCGTTGGGAAGGTAACCTGCTGGAATGACGCATTTCTATGTTGGACTCGGGCCAAAAACTCAGACATGCCGCAACATTGTTGATTTGAGTTATTTTAAGTAGCTAAATCACATGACTTGTATAAGTTATTTGCTGCGCGTGCAGTACGTGACTTTTGAAATTGTTGGCAGTAGTGAACTGCATGCAAGGTTGACCCTGCGCGTTACAAATACGGTTAAGAAATTCTCTTGTTTGTGACAGCAATTTGCCGCATTAGTGATCTCATTTATGGCTACGTAACACGATCCACGCGAATTATTTCATGTCTGTTGTCCATCTTTTCAAACATTACAGTTATACTGGCATTATTCACTATCACTATCACGAATACTCAGTTGTTCGAAAAAAATATTGTGTGAGAATATGTCCTTATTTAAATTTAGATATCGTTAAGTTAAAGAAAATAATTGATATTTGACAAGGGAAAAGTCACGTGTTTACCCAAAATAACGCCGTGTGCTCCTCTGTAGTAACTAGGTGTCAGGGTTCTGAACTTTTCTTGGCCTGCAGTGTCCTGCAAAAAGTTAAACATCGGTAAATTTATTTAGCTATTTAGCTATCAATATATTAGTTAATTTTATAATCTACGACTGATATAAAAACGAATATTGTAAATGCTCTCAAACGTCTGCTAAATTCATGCCTTACCCATATAGCCAGTTTCACATTATTTCCTTCGACGTTAAGAGTTTTTACTTTAAAATCGACACCTGAAATTATACGAAATTAAATGAGTCCCAATCTTCAACCGAACATTTAATTCCTCCATATTAATCCATATCGTGATTCCCACACATTAAACAAAAATAAAATGAACTAAAATATTTGCATACCAATAGTGGCAGAGATTTCTGGATCGAACATCCCATCGACAAATCTCATCATGAGAGAACTTTTGCCGATACCACTGTCCCCTATAATAAGGATCTTAAACGTCCCTATGTGACTTGACATCTTCTAGAAAAGTGGTGTGTTAGAGTGACTTGACATCTTCTAGAAAAGTGATGTGTTAGAGTGACTTGACATCTTCTAGAAAAGTGATGTGTTAGAGTGACTTGACATCTTCTAGAAAAGTGATGTGTTAGAGTGACTTGACATCTTCTAGAAAAGTGATGTGTTAGTGACTTGACATCTTCTAGAAAAGTGATGTGTTAGAGTGACTTGACATCTTCTAGAAAAGTGATGTGTTAGAGTGACTTGACATCTTCTAGAAGAGAGACGTAGTTTATTTCATGTAGTTTGAGATGGAATGTTTTGAGTTTTCATAAATCCACTATTTAAACTATTTCAACACTACTAAATATAGGTATTTTCTTCTTTTTATAAATTAGAGATGAGCTACTGAAACAGAAATAAAAACATTAAACAATTGACGAAGTAGAATTTGAGTTAGGAGGAGTGAATTCACGCTATGATGTAAAAAGTGTATTAACACTTGAACATACGGTAAGTAATTTTTCATTACGAGTATGCATTGAACAATATACAGAATGTGTATTGTGTATAGCTGCTGTACACTTCACACATTTATATCGTAACATGTATTGTAGACTTAGCCTTGTTTGCATAGTTGGCTCATGATTTGTGACATGTAAATATAACGACTATATATGACATATTGTACATGTGTATTTAATCTATTTAACACAAGTGTACAGTACTCAGACAATGTATGCTTAACATTAACTGTACACAGTTATTGTATTATAACGTACACGAATAATAATAATAATACAGTACTCAGATACAGTATTAAACGTAAATTTGTATGCTTTACATCAACAGTACATCATGTCTACTGTACTGTATTGTATTACAACGTACACGAATAAGGATGATAAGTTACACTGTAAACGTATATTGTAATTGTGTATTGTAATATCTTACCGTAAAGTTCACACGGAAAATTTTGTACTGGTTATAAATACTTTGATAGTGTATATGTAGTGGCTGTGAGTGATAATGGATAGAACAGTTTATTTAAGAGTAAACAAGCTCTTGATACAATTCACCATAGTTTTTTAACACAAGTAAAACTTAAATTTTAATGCTTTAAGGCAACTAAAATCAAAGATAGAAACTAAAAATTTTACACAATCAACAAAAATATGATAATTAGTAATTACTTATAGCTAATTAAGCCACTGCGAAATATTGCGAAGTGGGTCGATACCACATTTGCGAATTCAGGATATTATAATCGTGTTTAATTGATTGTGTTTTATGAAAGACGTTTCGTTTCAGAAAACCGATCGGCCTAGCTGCTTTGTGACAGCGTACTATTATTTCATTGTGCATGAATAATGTTAATAATAACTTCAAATGTGAAGCGATCAAATGCTCAATCATTCAATTTTATTGAATCTCCATACCAACACAAAATATATAAAACACGTTTTATATCAGGCAATAATTTAAAGTCGTTGGTAACTTAAATAACATTTGAAATCCGAAGTAAGATCATCGACATCGATATTACTTAAAGGTCTTTAC
This sequence comes from Mnemiopsis leidyi, assembly GCA_000226015.1. Lineage (NCBI taxonomy): Eukaryota > Metazoa > Ctenophora > Tentaculata > Lobata > Bolinopsidae > Mnemiopsis > Mnemiopsis leidyi. The sequence goes on along the minus strand of JH154823.1, from coordinate 68,701 downwards.
AATTCATAGGACAGAAAAACAAACTTTACATAACATAGCTTAGATTTACAATCTTAACAAATTGTGTTAGAAAAGTGAGAAAAACTGGTAGATTAATATCTGATAATGTAAAAACTTACACCAATTAAAGCTATGGACCAAAGTGTTCATAATCTAGAGATATTGTAGAACCACAATCCAACATTCAAAATCTAAATGTTAAATGTTTATTTCATGAGACTAATTGACTAAAGTTTTATAGTACTTCGCGCATTTACAGGTGACAAATTTTAGCTATTATTTTTTTTTTTCAAAATTCAAATAGTTATACATCATCATAAGTTACAGATTATAATTTCAAGACAAAGAAGCTCACTCAAACGAGTATAGATGTAGGACAGTTCCAACAGGTTGTGGAAAGAACGAAAAATATGTTCGATGATCATGTATGACCATTTTGGCTATACCCAACACACGGTGACGAAACCATATTGACGTTGGGGCCGTATTATCTGTATGTTTCTCTTCTGACCACCAACATCAAATTATAACTATAAAACTTCAATCAATCTATCATACGGCTAGTAAACATTCGACCAATCATTAAACTTAATGTCCTACCTAATTAATGTAAATTTGATAACACATTTATCCTATAATCAACTCCTTAAAGCTAGACCGCTTGAGCCGCTATTATTGGGAACAGTTCACCACGTGACAGTGATTAACCAATCAGAAAGGGGGAATACAACTAATCTTCCCTCAATATAAAGAATTTACGTGCTTACAAGCCTTTCCAAACTACTTATCTATACACTAAACTTTACTATAAACTATACTATCAACTATACATTGGTATAATACTATTGGTTCATATAGTTGTCTAATGTCTATATAATGTATAGTTAAAACTGTTATAATTAACATACTGTTATGGAAGCAGCATTATATCAACCGAAAAGGTCATATTGAATTTTACTCGACAAAGTAGTTGCACACTTCATCAACCTTACACATTAAAAATAACGATTAGTTACTACTAGTTACTATTAGTTACTACTAGTTACTACTAGTTACTATTAGTTACTATTAGTAACTACTAGTTACTACTAGTTACTACTACTAGTTACTATTAGTTACTACTAGTTACTACTAGTTACTACTACTAGTTACTACTAGTTACTACTAGTTACTACTAGTTACTACTAGTTACTATTAGTTACTTCTAGTTACTACTAGTTACTACTAGTTACTACTAGTTACTACTAGTTACTATTAGTTACTACTACTAGTTACTACTAGTTACTACTAGTTACTACTAGTTACTACTACTATAACTAGTTACTACTAGTTACTACTAGTTACTACTAGTTACTACTAGTTACTATTGGATACTACTAGAGGTATCTGCTGACTCGTACATGCTGCACGCCTCAGACAGCAGAGAGTTAAACCGCTCAGGGTCGTCTGCGTAGACATGATGTCCGGCGTTCAGAATTAGCTCCACAGCAACGGGCGCCATGCCTTCTCTCATCTCCTGCAATGTCAGGTATTTATCTTCCCTATCAAGTATCTATTGGTGTAAAGGTGTAAGGTAGGTAAGGGGTAAGCAGCAAGCCGTTATTTTCCTTTTTTGACATAGCTTTGAAGATTGAGGATTTGAGGAAGTGAATCGGTGAGGGAAGGCAGGAAGATGTATTTATCATCCTTTACAGTTAAAGAATTAGAAATTTAGTGAGGTTTACAATCAGATAATTATAAATTTAGTGAGGTTTATATTGACATTTGTCTCGGCCTTTAGCCACTGCTTTATGTTTGGATTAACGAACAAAGGCCTAAGTTCAATGTCCTGATAGACGAAAGTTAAACAGTATCCCAATTACCTGAACCCTGTAACCATTAGTAGGATCCATCCAACTCTGAGCCCCGTATATCATTGTAACGGGAATGTCTCTATCAAGATCAGATATACGGTCTATCAGCGGAGATTGAGCGTAGCCCATCTCTAAGTGGAGGGATTTAAAGGCTACTTCTCCGCTTGGGTTCTGTAAATGTGTAAAAAGTGAGGGGTTTAAGATATAATTCTCAGCAGACAGCATGGAAGCTCACAGCAAACTACTGGTGAATACTGAATGTGTTAAGTGAAGTTTAAGTGTAGGATTATAGGATACCTTCTATAGTAAAGTAAAAACTCGTAGTTGCATGTTCTATAAGTATTTTGTTAACTAGTACAAGTAATACCACGTGACTACTGACTATGTGTTATTTGCAGGTGTAACTGCTATAATTAATGTATATATAAGTACTGTAAGTAATGTCCTGTTACCTGGGCGTTGCAATGGTAAATGTAGTTTGGCACTGCATCCACATCTTTTACATGTTTTGTAAACTTGACTTGTAAGTCGGGCCGCATCTGACAGTGGTTAAACGTTATCTAATCGTAGTTATCTAGTGTTGTAGTTATCTAGTGTTGTAGTTATCTAGTGTTGTAGTTATCTAGTGTTGTAGTTATCTAGTGTTGTAGTTATCTAGTGTTGTAGTTATCTAGTGTACACAGTAGCCAGGTTTCTTAGCAACCTAGCTACTCACTAACAACTTCCTAGAAAATTTAGATAACACCTTTTTTAAAAGACACTGAAAATGTTCTAACAAAAACATACTAAATTGTAACTTGTAACTGAGTTATAACTTGAAACTCACCTTATTAACAAGCCTGGGACCGAGAGGGCCCGCTGCTCTGAGCCCCGAGAAGATATTAAAAGGTTTCAGAACGTTGATAACAAGTTTCCAGCGTAACGGTATCTGCATCTTCTCCTCCGGCATCTGGGTAAAACCCCAGGGGTCTGCCAGGACGAGGTGGGCTATGTGCTGGGGGTACTTTTTAGCGTACAGCGTTGCTAGGTAACCCCCAAAACTGTGTCCCAGGAGAGTGAAACGGGTGAGGTTGTTAGCTGATCTCCACTGTTCTATACTCGACATGTACTGGTCTTCTACACCTGGACAAACGTTACAGTGCTATGTTACGTTACATTGTTACGTTACGTTACGTTACGTTACGTTACAGTGTACACTATTATTGGAATATTATTATTTGAAATTTTACTCGTGAAACAACTGCGTACTTTCACGGAAAGTGTGTCACTATTTCTCCTTCAAATAGCAGCAACATTATGTAAGTGCACTATAATTAGCAGCAACTAACCTTCAACTGAACTTGGAAAGTGCGGTCTGGAGCTGCGTCCGAAGCCCAACAAGTCTAGCGCGTAGACGCGTCGCCCCTTGGCGATGGTATCAAGGTTGAGCACCCAGATACCTATACCGGCTCCCATGCCATGGAGCATAACTAACGGAACTTTGTTTTCCGGTACTTCATTGTTTGTTCTCAATGTCCATACCTTACCTAGGGGTAAGGAGTGTAGTGTTAGCTAATACGTTGAATTTTAACAGCGACACACAAAAAGAGGAGCCTGCTTAAGATTTTTTAGATGTTTGACGAACAAACCAAAGTAAGTACAATCTAATTCAAGGTTAATAATTAAAAAAAGAAGATAAAAAAAGTGAGTACAATCTAAGGTTCACACTACAATATGAACTTGACATGAATAACAACAGACCGTAGGTGTATGTACTAAACTCCAGAATGTTATATGTTACAACAGATAGGTAACTCTGCTAACCGAAAGTGGTGGCAGTGTTGTATAACTTGAGTGCTAACCGAAAGTGGTGGCAGTGTTGTATAACTTGAGTGCTAACCGAAAGTGGTGGCAGTGTTGTATAACTTGAGTGCTAACAGAAATTGGTGGTAGTGTTGTATAACTTGAGTGCTAACCGAAAGTGGTGGTAGTGTTGTA
>JH154823.1:36587-53391 GCA_000226015.1 Mnemiopsis leidyi | reverse complement strand
TTGAGATCAAATGATTACACTTGAACACGACATTTGTCAATAAGTACATCTTATTACGTCAGGACGAGGATTTGCCGCTTTAAGCTCAAAGCATGATAGCCAAACGTTATCCTGACGACTTCAGCGAAATAGAAATTGAACCTGACAATAAAAAACGTCATGTAAATCAACTACCCCTGAGCCCTGTCAGAAAATGGACGAGACAGAAACGTTTCCTCAAGAGTTCAACTTCAACCTGTTGGGAGGGAGACTGCCAGCGCCCAGCACATGTACGACGACAAGTTTGTGAAGATCTACAGAATATCCGCGGAAATCCTAGAGAAGTTATATCACTCTATCCTTTTTTGTTCTGTGGCCGGCGACTCTATCGAACCTGCGAAGAAGCTTGCCCTCACCCGCAGATATTTATAGCAACTGGAGATGATTTCAATACTCTGGCGAACCTGTTCAGAGTTGAGCATTCTACTGTCAGAACCATCATTTGTGAGGTAGTCAAGTTCCCGTCGATGGAGGAGGATTTCTACAAGCCCGATATTTGCTAAAAAATATAATTGGTTGTTGCAACATTGCTACAAGTACATTGGACACTTGATCCAATAGCGACATGTGCTGCGGAACATGTCGCGTCTAGTTAGGACGTGTGCTGGGTCACGTGTCGCAGCACATATCGCGGCATGTACTGTCTAGTTAGGACAGGCGACGCGATACGTACCGTGGATGTACCGTCTAGTTAGGACAGGTGACGCGATACGTGCCGCGACACGTGATCCGATACGTGCCGTCTAGTTAGGGTTCTAACTAGACGTGACATGTTCCGCAGCACATGTCGCTATAGGATCAAGTGTCCAATGTACTTGTAGCAATGTTGCAACAGCCAATTATATTTTTTAGCAAATATCGGGCTTGTAGAAATCCTCCTCCATCGACGGGAACTTGACTACCTCACAAATGATGGTTCTGACAGTAGAATGCTCAACTCTGAACAGGTTCGCCAGAGTATTGAAATCATCTCCAGTTGCTATAAATATCTGCGGGTGAGGGCAAGCTTCTTCGCAGGTTCGATAGAGTCGCCGGCCACAGAACAAAAAAGGATAGAGTGATATAACTTCTCTAGGATTTCCGCGGATATTCTGTAGATTGTAGAACTTCACAAACTTGTCGTAGTACATGTGCTTGGCGCTGGCAGTCTCCTTCCCAAAAGTTTGAACTCTTCAGGAAAAGTTTATGTCTGTGTAGTAGAAACTGCTCCGGATCAGCTGCAGCAGTTTCTTCCAGGATTTCCATAATGTGCTGCACAATGATGTTCTTCTCTGTACAAGCATTTGGAGGAGTCCATCTTCTGACAGGCCCCAGGGGTAGTTGATTTGCATGTCGTTTTTCATTGTTAGGTTCAATTTCTATGTCGCAGAAGTCGTTTGGATGACGTTTAGCTATCATGCTTCGAGCTTACTGCGGCAAATCCTTGTCCTGACATGGTAAGATGTACTGATTGACAAATGACGTGTTCTAGTGTAATCATTTGATCTCAAATTATCGGCAGACCCTGTTAACGACCGATTGGGAGTATGGTTCGTTTATTTCTGGTAACATCCACTCACACCATGCTGAATCACGTGATGACGTTGTCAGAAGTTTCACGAGCACCACTGACTTCTACATAGATACCCCTTCTCCTCCAGTGATTGCTCCCAGCCTACCAGAATCACGAACTCCGCTTCTAGGAAGCCTGCTGCTGCTCTTTTTGAGGAGGTTCCCCGTCAATGGAAAGGTTTAAAGACGACATTGACAACCTACTGGCTCAGTTGAAATACAATAAGATGCGGAGGGAGTACACAAAACGCTAGGTCAACAAAAGTGGAGCTGACCGGAAACCTCTTTTTGAGGGTAGTTTTACGAAGACCTTGAACCAAGCTTAAGAACCTACAGACAGATAGGACCTGACCACGTCGATCCCTTACAGCTCCCAGAAACAACTTGTGATGACCAGCCGTCCGGAGACACTAATGAAGATCTTCAACTTTCCCAGTCTACCCCGATCCAGAAGAGCATCCAGAAGAGCATACATTATATGCAGTATTGGAACAATTTTTAGACAACAAATCAAAATCTTGTCAGCCTAAGTTTATGCCACAGTTGAATGAAAATGAGGTCGAGATAAGGTGGCACATCATGTTCCGTGTCACGTGTCGCGGAACATGATCCTAACTAGACGGCACATGACGCGATACGTACCGGGGAACATGATCCTAACTAGACTGCACATGCCGCGGTATGTGCTGCGACACGTGATCCGATACGTTCCGTCTAGCTAGGGTCTCAAGCCGATGTGCACACGCACGCTCCAGGAGAACCAATGATTATCAAGTTAAACAAGTTTTTAAGTTAAACAAGTTTTATTTTCTCGTCTGTAATGTTACACTATGGAAATTGACATATATCCTTCCGCTTTTAACGAAATATTCTATTTATATAAACACTTATTGTCAAATCATATTTCGTCCATGAATAGTAAATATCGATTTAAAAACACCATTCGACGAAGTACACAATAAAGTAATATGTTATGATATATCAATATGGTATAACGAATATTGAATGGAAATATCGTTTCTAATTGTCTAAAGTTACAAATAAATGATATCCTAGCAATTTTTTCCCGTATCTTGCCATTTTGGCCCAAAGGCAAGATTGTTTTGATACGTTTTGAGAACGTGCACAAAAAGTACAAAACAAGGGTTTGGCGATCGACAGCATAATTTTGGAATATTAGCTCAAAAAGTGTCTGCAGTCTGTCCGCCCGCACGCTCCTTTATCAAAGTAATGTATGTATACAATTACAATTATAGGTATTAACTGCCTCAGCCTAACATGCCTAAAAGCCCGTTTAAAAAGATTTCTTATTAAGATGCAAATGCATGGCGATGAAAATCATTGGCTGACCTCAAATTTTAATGTTTCAGAATACCTAACGATCAGTAAATCCGATCTAGTTTTAACTAAATAATAAGATTGTCAATTTTATCTTGTAATTTCAGTGCGTATTAATAAAATCCTTGCATAGTTCATACCAAATTGCTTAAACATATTAAAATTTTGTGCTAGATTAAACTTTTAACGAAATCGTAGATAAGTGAAATTTTCTTTGATCTTCAACCCTTCTTTCGACCAGACGGCAGAAGCATCTGGTGACCTTCAGTCCTCTCTTTTCTACCTTTCTCTTACCTTGTCACTTGGCATGTCGTCAAGATTTATAGTTCACATTAACTTAATTGAAGATATAATCAAATTCAAATCCAAATATTGATCAGCATCACCTTCCTCTTGGGGTTTCTAAAACCCTTAAACAAAGTTGTCATTTTGAATAAAGAAATTGCTGTAATATCTTGGATTGTGTGTGATTTTTGTGTGTGTCAAGATATTGTGTACTATAAATTGAATAAAATTGAATTGTTTAAAAAAAAATTGTTTAATGTATTCCACATCATGAAATGTATGCACAATTGCCTCGCAACAACTACAACAAGATGTACGATCAAACAAGAAAAAAAAGTAAAGTACGATCATAAGTCTCAAAGATGCGCTGCAATTGTGTCTAAATTTTGTGCGTGCAGCGTGGAATTTTTCAATCGTGGCTGCATCAAACGGCTGAGTTAATTTGCGTGTCTGATTTTACAAGTGCAGAACAATGAAAACTTACCGAAATTACGTCTAATACGAGGTTTCCTATTTTGATTCCTCATTCGGCGAAGTTTAATGACAATTAGCAACAGCATGATACGGGAAATTCAGCGGTCCCCTGACACGGTAAAAGCGGCGCGGCAATTCTTGTTTTGCTAAGTGAAGCCCGGCGGACAGTCATACAAAAAATTTTACTTTGTTGATTTTCATGGAGCCCTTGTTACAGTCCTCTTTACCCCCTGCCTTTGCAATCTGCTTTTAAATTTAGAGACATCCTTTTTCCTACATTATTTCACTATCAGTTATGTGTAGTATTACTATATCATTTGTATCATAAGTATCCAAATTTTCCCTGTTTAGACTTTGTGTCACATCGATGTTCCAGTTCTCAATCTTCCACTTCTGAATTCTTAATAGTAAACGCCATATTCCCACAGTAGATAAAATCAGGATTCCAAGTCCAGCAAAGGCTAAAAGGAAGATGTTTATTCTATCATTTTGTGATTTTATGGTTATTAGCACTTTTTTTCGTGTCCACAACTAGAGAATTATCTGAAGAGATGACCCATACCTTGTATGTGACTCCAGTTTTTAACTGATCAGTCTCCAAACTACAAGATGTTGTATTTCCTAAAATTAATCTTAGCGGGCACATACCGTGCATGATAATTTCACTGCCTGTTTCATTGACAAAGACAGTATAAAAGGGGGCAATCTGTCGGCACTCCCACTCTAGCTTGGTGATTCTTGAACCCTTACCTTGTCTTGACACGGATAATTGACTGCTTTGATCACATCTTGTCAAATTTTTTGGTTTATTTAGGGATATAGCATTTGACCCATAAGAATAACCAGAAAATCTAGCATTGCAAGTTATTGGATCATTGTACAAGTCTGCCCAACAGTTCATGGTCATTATCATGGTTCTTATCTGATTATCTTCTTTCATGTATGTAGAGATGTCCTTTCGTCCAATAGATTTCTTCAATTTGCTCACATTGAAATAAGGAAAAGTGGCTATGTTTAGACCATTCACAACACATTGTATTGTTGGGTTTGTATCATCCTTAGAACTCAAATGTTCGACTGATAATTTTATTGAACCATCTGAAATGGAGGAAATAGAGACCTGTAAAGGCTCTATTATCCGAACAGAAAGAATTATAACTACATCAGAAAAATATTGTGGGCTAGTTGTTGTGTAAGTAGTTGAGAAAATATTAGAACTGAGAACTGTCCCACTTGTCAAGCTCCTTACACATTTGTTGGAAACCTTCACATAGAAATCCTTTGGAAATGTAACAGTTCCACGCAATTCAGATTCAAGGGTTTGAAAATATTTTCGGTCGCTCACATCTGGAATATAGCAGCCAAACAGATTGGAGCCAGCATCTGCAATAATTATTTGATTGAAATGTTAGCAAAATGCTAAAGAGAGGTAGGTTGGAAGCTTGTAAATTCAATTCTTACATTTATCTAAACAAACCTTGAACAATAAGTCTAAAGGTGACGCCATTCTTTCCTATATCCTTTCTGTGTCGAACCAGCATTATTCTAAATGCATCGGTGAGCCTGTGAAAAAACCCTTTGATATCAATTAAAAGACCTTCATATGAGCATGCACTATGAACATCTGATGTCAGAAATGCATATGAAAAATCTGAATACTGTAGTCGTTAATTTTAATATAAAGAAAAATAACTTTAGACAACAAAAATAATGAGAAAACAAAATAATACGATTTGTACAAATACCGGGTCTGGGGGTGGCAATTTTTTTTGGATTTAAATTTGACGAAAAAATCGATTGAGAATAGTCTCGAGGTTCAAAAATTTTTGGTTAAGTGCCTTTTCTGGGGTGGTTGCTACCACCCTTAATATCATTATATAATTTTTTCCATTAATGTCAATACTTAAAATCGACTGACCAAAGTTCTGATGACGGACTTCTGTGCTTTTTGCTTATGATTGCCCAAAATACTCTGACAAACCTATTTTGTGTAAAATATTCATTCCTTAATGGACAAGATAATGCTAAAAATATAAGTGCATCATAATCATGTGCAAAATATCTTCACTTGAGTAAACTCAATAAATACTCTAAGCTTAATCAATGGGTCTAGGATGAGACTTTATCAGCTACAGATACACAAAATATGAAATAGTAAATTATGAAATATGAAATGCTAAAGTTAGAGTTTCACCTTTTTTTAAAAATTATCATTCTGACATATGGCCTTTCATGCAACTATTGATTCTTTTAAGTTTAATTTTATGAAATCATGAAATATAAGTCAGCAGTTAGTGCTCACCCTCTCTTTTCGTAAGTCATTTTGTCAGATTCCTCTTGAAAGTCGAAAAGCGTAAGAGTAGTTGATAAATTTCCAACAGTTTTGTTGGAACTTTGTGTAGGGTAAAATTTCTCCTGAAGCTTAAAATTAATCTTGTTAGTGGCATATCATAAATAAAAATGACTCAATCCGTTATTTAAGTATGGTAGTTTGCTAAATTTAGTTCTAGTTGGGTTAGTTTGCCTAATTTAGTTCTTGTTAAATCACTGCCGCAAAAGAATTTTATGGCAGTAGGATTCCTACTTTAGTTAAAAATCGTTCTAACCGAAATTTTTCTAATGAAGGAAATTCAAATTCAATATCAGTTGCGATTTTAAATTTTTCGGTTAAAACTATGGCTAATGTCTAGAATTGGGTGTTATTTTTCGGTTCAGAACTGATATTTCGGTTGGAAAATGATGTTTGGGATAGAATCTGCTGTATCAGTCTACACATTGATGTGATTTTTTAGCTAGAAACTGATGTTAGAAATTGATGTTTTGATTAAGAAATGGATGGCTGCAGAAAAATTGCTTCCAACTGAAAAAAGCTTCCAACCAAAACTTCTGAAATCGTCCTACCAGTCAAAAAAACATTTTTGCACCTAAGTGTTAGATGGCCCTTAAGTGGTTAAATACTTTAAAAAATAGAAAGGTTTGTAAAAAATAGCCTTAAGATCAAATTATTATGATTGACTAATTGATAGTAAAAATCGTTGTGTGCATTAAGGGTGTAGTAATTAGATTGCATTAATTAATTCACTTACCATTGTGGTAGTCATTGTATTGTTGCATATTTTCCCACAATGATATATTGAGATCAATGACAAAAACATAAAAGGAAACATAGCAGGGGATTTCATCTACACCAAGTGCTTAGATAAAAGCAGCGTTCTGTATACTGTTAGTATTATAGAAACTGAAAACACTGCTGAAACACTGGATTTGTGAGTATATTATTCCAACCAAAAACAGAATAGCACAATGAAAATGATACTATTCCCTAGAAAGTTTTTCCTGCAAATTTTAGGGAAAATCTTACTTGAAGGATATGAATTTCTGAAAAAAATGATATTTCTCACCAAGAATTATAAAACCAATCAATCCAAAGGAATGAGAATGCTAATTATAATAAAGTTCAGTTGTTTAAATGTTACTTTGAGTAGTCCACAATCACAATGCCCATTAAAAATTATCAGATTTATACAACACAAAGTTCAATTGAACAACTGAGAACAGTATTTTCAGGGAAAGATCACCGATTTTTGTATTAGGGAACAGCAGTTAACCAAAGTTAAGTATTGCCAAACAATATTACGTGATGTAAACGCTTTGTGATCCTTCTTCATGGATTGGCACTGTTCTCTATTGAGCACAACAGTTAAGGTCAATGCAAATGTGGTCCTTGCAACCTTACAACATCGAAAATTAGCTCACAGAACTGTCTACTATTCAGATTATGTCTTCAAATGACTTGATATCTTCATGCACAATAACTAATCTGGCATCACTATTAGCATACCACGTCATTTAAAAATATGCATAGATTCATTATACCCTTGTCAAACTTACTTTGAGTATTTCTCCAGAAAGCAATACCGAAAGAACATGGCCTTCATGATGTGTTAAAGTTGTAATTTGAGATTTTTTAGAGATGGCTTGGTACAACATGTAAACCTACCCAAGAAGAAACTTATATTAACAGTGTATTAGCCTTATGGTCTAATCAAAATCATAAACTTAAGTTCTAAGTAAACAATTTACATCTGTCCTTTAATATATGTAAAATATTAGGTAGGTATTAAACCATGGCAGATCGGATAACTCAGCTACAGGAAGAGACGAACTTACTAGCAACCTACATGTGTGATTCTGTAGGTAGGTAACTCATCTAGCTACTTAAAGAAGGCTTGATATTTTGATGAACTCAGCAAAACTTTAATGTGAAGTGCTTATAACAATCTCATCATTTTGCGCTCATTCCATAATAGTAATGAAGGTTGTTCCATCATTTCAACGGAAAACTCCCTAACCTAGACGGTGTTTTACATGAAATAGAAAGTCGGGCTAACTCTTGTTTTCCTCCGCAGGTGTTTTACATGAAATAGAAAGTCGGGCTAACTCTTGTTTTCCTCCGCAGGCGTTTTACATAAAATACAAAGTCGGGCTAACTCTTGTTTTCCTCCGCAGGAGTCTTACAAAACTGTGGTGTCAACTCGGATAAAGGAAAAAGCGACATAGCTCTGTTCTCCAAACTAATATCTGACACTAGCTCCAACATAAACTTACTCATCGACTCCTTACCGACGGTATGTGTTTAATACTTTCTGGTTTTCTGGTTTATCTATCTTCCAAGTTGTCCATTGCTGCTTTATATTACGTTCATTTTAACCACTTTGTGGCAGAGTTTTAATACTTTTAACAGCTACTATTAAATAAATGATTTAAGATTATGTTACTCTAATAATCGCTTAAGATAAAAGAAACTGGTTCATTAATTTAAAGTTTGCGTTTTACTGCTCAACAGTTGGTAAAAGATCAAATTCAACAGTTTTTGTTGAAAAATTTAACAGTTGTTATTGACAAATTCAAAAGTTGTTATTGACAAATTTAACAGTTGTTATTGACAAATTTAACAGTTGTTATTGACAAGATATTCTCTCAGGAGGAGGTGTCAAGTAGTAACCAATACACCAGACTGCAAGCTTTACTTAAAGAAAACCAGGTATCATGTAATGTCTCTGTGTTAACCCCATCTCATTGCTCTGTTCATTGATTATTCTGATTTTTGGGAACTTTCTGGACCACGTTAAAGTGCAGATTACAACTTGTTCATCATCCAGTGAAATAGTAAACATTCTCACACCTTGATTGGTGTTGACTGTTAAAACACAGTGTACAATACATACCACATTTTCTGTTCCTATATCCAAGAACAAACCATTTCTAATGTATTGCCTTAATTTATATTGAGGAATCCTTACAAAAACACATACAAAGAGCGCTGTTCTCACATTTCCCCGCTCTAGGAAGCAGACAGAGAACTGCTGAGGACTAAGAAGTTAGCTGAGCGACAGTTAGAACTCATCAAGTCTGCCAGCTCACATATCGCTTCTACTCAGCTGAAAATACGTACTGAACTTTCCTCTAAGTTATCTTGATACAGTTAGCTCAATCTTGGATTCTGAATTGATAAATTATCATGTATTAAGTTTAATTTATGTTAAGTTTCTTGAGCTGGATATAACGAGAATGAACTAAATCACATTTTGAGTAGAAAGAAGAATATTCAAATTGGGCGGAGTTTCTTTCTCGCAAGACGAAGCTCAGCTGCTCTATTATTCTGCAGACTTGCAGAAAGGGCTTTAAATTTGAGAGGCAATTCGAATCTTCATGATGCGAGATATCTTGGTAAAATGTCAACGATTTTGATCCCAAGAGGACAGTTGGCCAATAACTTTGTTTTACTTCAAGGGTTATTTATTTATTTGATTCCCGATAGCCTTAATTAATTCAAGTGTTTACTGATTTACTTTTACTTAAGTAAGTTTTAAACCAGCCGATCAACTGAGAAAGTCACATAAAAAGTAACTTAAAAGTAACTTAAAGGAGTACAAAATTCAGAAGTTTGATCAAGATAGAACTTCTCTCAACTTCCAGTCCTCTTAATCTGCCTGTATCGCCACCAAAGGTCACGTGGTGTCTGCTTTACCTCTAATCACCGAACCTCGTGCCAGAGATCTCTGAGTCGATATATATATCGACATCAATTATATATAGTTTTATGTTTTCTGCGTTAATTTGATTATTTTCTAATGTTTGAGAATCAATGTATAATTATGAAGGTCGACTCAGCCTAATGACCAGGAAACCGTGATTGAGGGTTAAATGAGGAGGGTCTCCGATTAAAGATCTAGAAATTAGTGGAGGGTAAGGCACTGACCATGACCATGACACCCTGAAATGTACCCATGGTCGATGGTAATTTTGACCATTTGACAACGGCAATTTTGAAATTTTTGCCATGGTCATGGTCAAAAATTTTTGACCAACCATTTGACCATGACACCCGAACGTAGGCCAAATGGTCAAAAAATCGTGGTCATCTTACCCCCCTCCCCCACCCCCCCCCAAATTAGAATCTTCCAGGAGACAGTATAGCTGTTTAAGCCTGGGTACAGGTGTTACAAATACAAATCTATTCTAATTCTGTTACATCTCCTTTAGCAAGATGTCGGTCACAGCCCTGGTAGCACGAGCAAGCGATGGTTTCCTTCTCTCCTCCAACAACAAGAAGCTTGACAAGGAGACGATGAGAACTACCAAACTGCTCCTTCATAATCAAAACCTGTTGCCAAGGCAGGTGTCTTTGGAAAGCGGCAACAGTGTATACCAGTGAGTTGATGCTTGATCTGTTCTTCCATAAGATAAACTTCTATAAAAGTTATGGTTTTTCTCATGATGCATATGATAGATAAAAATCGTGCTTTTTTTAATCGTGATAAGGCTTGTCAGAGTTATAAATTCGGTAAAAATTTAGTTAACTGAAAAATACAGCCGGCCGAATTTTTAAAAATCGTCCTACCAGTAAATAAAATGTTTACTCCGATGTTCCCAGTGACTTTATTGAATTCAATTAGATAATTAAAAGTGTAAATAGGTTTGTCTTAAAGTGAAAGCCTCTGTTTTACGTTCAAAATCAACTCTAGTTTCTAACACATCATACAAAATCATTCAGCAGTTCATAATTTCAGGAAATGCATTAACTTAGACGAATTTAGAAAGTAAGAACAACTCTGTACGTGGGCCCTGAATATGTTGGCATATTTACAGTCTGTTCTAATTTCTATTCTTTATCACAAAAAAGTTCTGGTAAAAATGTTACATGCGAGCAGCTGAAACACTGATAATTCGAAAGGATTTTGACAGCTGAAAGTCACATGACATTCTGCCTACTGAACTTTAAAAACCCTTTATTAAAGTTCATCCTCGTCCTCAGCTGTATTGGGCCTGGTTTTTCCCCATCAGTTCGTTTTTCTGAGCCTCCACTGCACTGTACTGCTTCTCAGCAATGCCGATCAGGAGATTCTCGTTGTTGACCCGGTCTGCTGCGCCGGAACCGCCCACCGAACAGCAGGCGATGCTCACACTTTTGAATCTGCGCAGTGAGACGGGGTTTATAAGATGCTTCAGACTGAAAATTGGATTTTACGCGATGATATTAACTAGATCAAATAAATTTCGTTTTAAAGTTGATGTTGAGAAATGTAATCGTAATTTGTTAATTGACAAGTACTTAGTACGGGCATCATTCTCCCGACCAATTTGCCGATCCTAGCATAGTTGCATTACCAGTGGCTTACCTTTAAATTTCGCTTTTTTGACGGGTCGTTTTTCAATGATATGGTTCTACGGAAACTGTAGCAAATGAAGAAACAGAAGGAAGAAAATGAAGATTGTGTAGATAAAGTAGCACTAACCTGAAGTACCCCAAGAAACAGAAGGAAGAAAATGAAGATTGTGTAGATAAAGTGGCACTAACCTGAAGTACCCAAGAAACAGAAGGAAGAAGATGAAGATTGTGTAGATAACGAGAAGGATGGTCCGGATGTCCAGCTTCTCCGTGAACCCCGACACGGACGTCTCCATTATTTTAGAAACTGCACTCCCACTCCGGGGTAAGTCCAAGAAAACGGTCAACGCACACAAAATTCGACACTTCGAAAAGCTGCCGCGGAGCATTATCATTGAGAGATGCGGTGCGTTGTATGGGCACACGATAGCCGCGCTGGTTGCTTAACTTGACGAGCTGGGGATACGTCACGTGGGGGAGATTATTGTGAATTAGAGGTTTTGATTGGTGGGATTTTGACAGGGATAGCTTTTGGCGGGGTAATAATGGTGTTATTAAAATTCCTCTGGCTGTTATTGGTGGGTAGATTGTTATTGCGGTTTTCAGTCATACACGACACTCATTGTTCTAATGTCATGACATTTAGCGCTCAGTGTGGGTCACCTATCAAACTTTATCAAGGATCTGTGTGTGTTTCTGTGTATGTCTTGGTACATAGAGTTACGTCATTAAGCTATTTTAACGACTGTTTTGAGGGGGCTAGTGTCTGATAACCTTACTCAATGTGTCTGTATGTATAAATACTTACCACATATGTAATATAAATATAGAGACTAGGTTCTTCAAGATACATC
The DNA here is from genome assembly GCA_000226015.1 of Mnemiopsis leidyi. NCBI lineage: Eukaryota > Metazoa > Ctenophora > Tentaculata > Lobata > Bolinopsidae > Mnemiopsis > Mnemiopsis leidyi. The sequence continues at coordinate 41,178 of JH154823.1, read as the reverse complement.
TTTTAGCGTCACATACGAGTTACAATTGCTAGTAATTCATGTCATTATTTTTGTCCAAACAACAATAAAGTATTTTCAAACTCTTTCTAAAATACTGTAAAATTTGTCTCTTTGGCTAGGTGCGCACTAAGAATTTTAATGATTTTATCTATATTAACGCAATTTAACATGTTAACGTGTGTTAACGCAATTTAACGCAATTTAATGCAATTTAACGTGTGTCTGTGTCTATGTTTTGTGGTTGCAGCTACAACAAATTCCATGATTAATAAAAGAAGTTATCTGCTATTGGGATAGCGAGAGATTATACATAGATGAAGTATTGTCCTACTTCTGATTTTCAAACGAATTCCATAAAAACACTGCAACAAATCCTTCTTTTAAAGTTTCAAGTTCACACATCTTAAACCCGTCTAACTCTAACTGAAGATGTGCCATATTTCCTGAGTTTAGCATCAAACTCGTCAGCATCAATGAAACCGTCATGGTCCGTGTCTGCTGTGTTGAAGATCATGACCACTGTGCCGGTTCCTAAATGTAACTTTCCCAGGTTTTCCCTAATGTAGCTTTGTAATTCTTCTCTGGCTAGTTTACCGTTGTCATCTGCGTCGTACTCACTAAAATCTCCTGCCGGTTGTTATCTTTAGAATTTGGAGTATAAGTACTATAGAAGTATAGACGTCAGAAAATCTCCTGCCAGTTGATATCTTGAGAATTTGGAGTATAATAGATGTCAGAATTCGTGGGGAGGTGTCGTAAATTTGTTAACTTAAGCTACTTTTGGGTTTATGTCTACGAGGTGTCGTAAATTACACATGTTTAATTTCAAAACCAAGGAGGTTTTGAAAATTACACAATTTTAATTGAATAACTCAGAAGGTGTCGTAAATTAAGCATGTGTAATTTCCAAGTACTGTAAAGTGACTTGGTATATAGGTCTCTGTATTATACAGGTCTCTGTATATAGGTCTCTGTATATGGGTCTCTTTAGAGACTTCAGAATCTTAAGTAGAAGTTATTGGTATAGTATGTTCGAGTTTAGAGTTTCATATTACAGCTCTTATTTCACTTCAGTAATTGTGATTATTTAGTAATTGTGATTATGTAGTAATTGTCATTATGTAGCTATTTGATTGATTATCTACTATAATGGTGCAATGCAAGGAAAATGATCCCCATTATCAGTTAAAATTGAATATCAGATATAATAAATTACTTGAACTACTTGAGTTATAAGATTACTTGATATAAGATTAAAGAACGTGACACTTACTGTATTTTAAATTACTTGAACTACCTACTTAGATTATAAGATTTACTTTAAAGAACTATTTAATACTAAGATTATAAGATTTAAAAAAAGGCACTTACTGTCTTTTTCTTTCAACAAGCCCGCACGTATGGATAAGCTCATCATCAACACAATACAGATTACAGATATTTTCATTTTCCTGCTGGAAAATGCATTATTCTCGAAATGCACCGATTTATCGGTATCATAGCAAAAGTTTATCCAAATTTACCGCACATAAATATATCCGAGTCGGAGCGATATAAAGTCCAAATCAGATTGAATGTTTATGTGGATATTTTAAATATTGCGGTGTTGTAAGCGGGTCAGGGGTTAAAGGATAACGAGAAATTTGTTTTAAAATGTCACTTTTAAAAAGTGGCTGTTACACTATAGAAGATCAAATTGGAGAGATGATATTGTGCACAGTACTCACGACCCCTTGATAATTCAACTAACAAAAGACTGATTTGCAACGGCAAAATATGCAACTGTTCCCAAATTCCTATTACAAAGAAATAAGCACTAACAAACTTTTCATAAAAAAGTCACACAGATGCAAGTAGTTATACCTAGTTTACTGCTTCCTTGTGGGATTAAGTTTTATCACCGTGTGATGACGGATGTGCCTCATGGGATTCAAGCTAGTACTAGAACTTCTTAAAAGAGACAAAAATTAAATTAGATTCACAGGCCCAGTTAGTAGCTAGATACACTTAAGTTACATAATTGGTTACATATTGTTTACAAACCTGCTGCATATTTGCAGCCTTAATTTGCATCACTATTTTCTTCACCATTATTAATAAGTCATAACACTATAATATTCTTCTCATATCGTTCCTGTATTTGCTGCAAACAAAAACTCCTCCAGTTTCCAGAAAGGAGGAACAGTAACTGTCCTCATGATAACCCCTCCCACCTACCTCGCGATGGAGGCGTTCAGCCGCATCGCCGAGATAGACGCAACCTATGTGCAGACTGTGGGAGAAGAGAAGATACAGCGCGCCTACACTCTCATCAACAGTGGAAGTAAGTACGTGTAGGTTTCAGTGTCACGTGTTATTGTGTTTGGTTTGTCACGTGTTATTTTGTTGGATTTGATACGTGTTATTGTGTTGGGTTTGTCATGTGTTATTGTCTTGGGTTTTGTTAAGTCTACTTGCTTGAAAATTTGTTGGTACACATCGCTCAGCCACCGCGCATTTTCAGCCCTCAATTTACATATTATTGTTAACATTATTTTGCTTCAATCACTGTTGTTTTCGCCGTTGTGCTTGTTGGGCTAAATGAACAATGTTCCCATCCCTCAGCAGCCTCTGCTTTTAGCTAGGGCGGGAGAATTGCAGGGATCGGTGCATGCATTGGAGTGAGACTAGGAGTATAAATTTAAGTAGTAAAATTAAGGACCAATTGAAATACTTTCCTGATTGTCGGCGGGCGGTGACACATGGTTTTCGCCGTTGTGCTTGTTGGGCAAGTGCCCGCTCATCGAGGTCGAGACCGAATCATTGAAGTAAATCTGCTATTTTAATTGATTGACTGCTAACTGCAACCCTGCGTTAAGCAAGTTTTCCAACGTTAAACCTGATTGGAACACTTTAATTTCATATGGTCTTGGCGCACGCAGAGAAGGACGCTTTTAATTAGTGTGTCCGTCCCTGCGAATGTCCCACGATGAGCGAGTATGTGTTTGTTTCTTTGCAGTGTTGAAGTTTGAAACTCATTCTATCTTAACAATTAAACATATAATTATTTATGATGTTAAAAAAAGTACAACCCGCCATTTACCAGCAAATTAATTATACTAAGCTATAACGCCTGATAGTCAGAATAGGAAAATATTTAGTAAATCGGCAATTAGAAAATATAATTGTGAATTTTTTTCAATGTATGTGCGCAGTGCCAATGTATTTTGTGCGGCGCGTGTGCGTGCGTCCGGTTGCCAAGCGCGCGCGCGTTAGCGGACGTACGTGCGCGTCGCGATGTCTGCGCTCATTGCTGGGCCACCCCACACTCGGATACCAATTTATTATTCAAGTGTGTGAATGAAATATATTTATGGTTTGATTTATAAAATGCTGTAAATAAAATTATTGTTTTCCTGTTGGCGGTACATCGCGTTAGGTGGCAGTATTTGGTGTTTCACCTATTTTCGCTATCCGTGAAACTGTCTACATGATTCCAAACTTCCATGATACTTGGAAATGCCAATATTGTGCTGTACCAAATAGCAGTTTATCTAATAAGCTAATAAAAGAGTTTAGTACCATGCAATTTCAGACGAGCTAATAAGAGAAGCACTGGAAACTACATTCGACGCTAATAGCTGTATAACAAACGGGGAACTTCCCCCACGAGAAAACATCTCTACCATTACTCAGCAAGTTAGAGGCCAGCCCTTCGGATTTTCTAACAGAGTGTTGAAGAAAAAGAGTAAGTATAGAAAAGAAAGGCATCAGAATTTATATGGTAGAAATCAGTTTATGAATGTGACGATGATATTGTATCAAAGTTTTCATCTGATATAGTTTTATCTTATTTCAGAGACTGTGGTATTGGAATGGAAAGAAATTAGTCTACTCGTACCATTAACACTGATAGCTTTTTCCAAAACGATAATTGCCATTAAAGTTGGGGTAAGTTAATTGGTGTATTTACAAACGGCCAGTCCAAAAGGTAAAGACTGACGAACGTAAATTATCTGAAAGGGTCTTCGTACAATTTAAATGTAACGCGCGAAAAATAAATTGTTGTGCTGTACCGCGCCTTGGAGCTGATTACACGTACATTTAGACTGGCCGCGCTATGGATGTACTGAAGTTTAAAATACAGACAAAATCCAATGAAAAAATGTCAACTTTCAACATCCAACAAGAATTGCGCCCGCTTTCACTGTGTCAGGCGACCGCTGAATTTCCCGTATCAATTATCATGCCGTCGCTTTTTGTAATTAAAATTCGCGAAATAAGGAATCATAATACGCAACCAGTAACCACACGTAATTTCGGTTAATTTTCATAGTTCTGGCTCTGCACGTGTAAATACAGACGCGCAAATTAATACAGCCGTTCAATGTATGATTTTAAAATTTCACTCTGCACGCGCAAAGTTTGAACACTATCGCGCGTTCTTTTCATTGTTTTATTTCAAATATCGTGAGTCTGTATGGCGTCGTTACAATTAAATTGTCTGTGCTACCTTTACAATGTATTCATAGTCATACTGGGTTGTGTTTATACTTTATACTAATAGCGTTATGTAAGTTGTCGTTAATAGATTTGTACCGTGTACGGAGCT